>LKNJ01005458.1:0-26750 GCA_002120245.1 Maccullochella peelii
GATATTAACTCATTATTTTCAGATACTAACTCATTATTTTCAGATACTAACTCATTATTTTTCATTATAATGACTTACAGGATGGTTTTTTTCATCATCATTGGCGGAAATGGGCTTACATACGCAAACACACTAAAAACGGAAGCAGAAAAAACCCGTGTGTGGAACAATAAGCGGACATAATGTGAAAAGAAGCCACAGTGCAGTGGTTCAGTGTTCAGCAGAGGAAATGTAATATTCCTGTTTCACAGCTGGTGAATGTAATGTCCGGTAATAAAGCATTTAATACACTTCAAACGCCCAGCAGCGTCTCAATGTGAGCTGTCTGTCCTATTAACTGAAAACTATCGAATCAAACTAAATAAACCAGACTCCGTTCATAAAACGCAGATTTTTACAGCTGATATGAACCTCGCTCTCTCCGTGTTGTTAAACTACGTTCACGTTTTCTGCCCTAAATTACTGTTTTCCCTTTTTTGCCAGACACGTCCTCTCTTTACTCCGACACTTATATAACTGCAGAACACATGAAAAGGACAGAGTTTAACTACTCACCATGTCCTGTAAAAACACACAACGCCACAAGAATAAACTCCAAAAAACAAAAGTTGACGCATTTAGTTCTCTACTGGGCGGAGCGCGCATGTCCTGTGTTTTTTTTAACAATTAAAGGGAAAGTACCCTAAACAGTCAGACAGTGATATCTATTCTTTGGTGGAGGAAGTATTTTTAAAAGTACTAATACCACACTGTAAACATACTCTGTTACAAGTAAAGTCCTGCATTGAACATTTTTCTTGAGTAAAAGTATATAATATATATATATATATATAGTATAATCAGAAAAATGTAATTAAAGTATTATTAAGTTATATTTTATTGTTATTGTCAACAAATCCCATGAAAAGACCAAAACCAAAAATGTGTTAATTTGTACTTTCTGACTTCCTGTCTGTGGCAATCAGCCCAAAGCCCATTGGTTCCTACTGAAGACGTAAATTACTAAAAACTAAATAGGCTATAAAGTTACATTTAGTAATGTCCTCAAACAGCTGCTAATTGTACATCATTTTTAATATTAATTTAAAAAAATTTAAACTAAACTAAAAACCCATCTCTTTAGTCTGGCTTTTAGATAGATAGATAGATAGATAGATAGATAGATAGATACTTTATTGATCCCGAGGGATATTTAGGCACCCAGTAGCTTAAATACAAAAACCAGTACACACAAAAATATAAGAACACAAAAACACAGCTGTGAACTGAAAGTCTAACCACCAGACCTACTACAGAGAGCACAGTCCCCTGTGGTGCACCAGTGCTACTGACCACAGTCTCAGAGGAGCAGTCCCTCAGCCTGACACACTGTGGTCTCTCCATGAGGTAGTCCGTGATCCAGGTCACCAGGTGTGAGCCCACCCTCATGTCTGTCAGCTTGTCTCTTAGTAGGAGGGGCTGGATGGTGTTGAAGGTGCTGGAAAAATAAAAAACTATGATCCTCACAGCACCGCTCCCCTTTTCCAGGTGAGAGTAAACCCTATGTAGCAGATAGAGGATGGCATCTTCCACGTCCACCTTCTCCTGGTAAGCAAACTGCAGTGGGTCGAGTGCATGGCGGCCCTGGGGTCTAAGGAGATGAAGCAGCAGCCATTCCAGGGTCTTCGTTATGTGTGACGTCAGAGCACACTGGGGTGTGCCCTCTTTGGAACTGGGATGAGACACGATGTCTTCCACAGTGCAGGGACCCTCCCCAGTTGCAGGCTCAGGTTGAAGACATGTTGAAGGGGCTGCCCCAGTTCGACAGTACAGGCCTTGAGCATTCGTGGACACACCCTGTCCGGGCCAGCTGCCTTGTTGGGACGGAGTCTCCTCAGCTCTCCTCTGACTAGATCTGCGGTGATGGGGAAGTGAGTTACATTGTCTGTGATGGCAGCCTGGGAGAGGGGTACAACTGTAGCTGATGATGATGATGGGGGAGGTGAGGGGGTAGGGCAGGCTGTAGCAGCAGGAGCAGGGCTGCCAAACCTGTTGAAGAAGTTGTTGAGCTGGTTTGCTCTCACCCCATCCCCGTCTGCTGCGCTACTTCTCTTCTTTTTGCGGCCTGTGATGGTTTTCATACCGTCCCAGACCTCCCTCATGTTGTTGTCCTGCAACTTCTGCTCCACCTTCCTTCTATATGACTCCTTTGCCTCTCTCAGCTGGACCTTGAGTTCCCCCTGAATGCGCTTAAGCTCTGCTCGGTCTCCGTCTTTGAACGCCCTCTTTTTCTTATTGAGGAGGTCCTTGACTTTGCTGGTAATCCAGGGCTTGTTATTTGGAAAGTAGCATACAGTGTATGCGTTCCTCACATTAGCATACAAGAGGTCTATTGTCCTGTTCTTCCTGGTGGGGCAATTCACAAACTGATAAAAGTCAGAGAGGGTAGAGTCTAGTGTTGCGTGATTGAAATCTCCAGAAATCACAATAAAGGCCTCAGGGTGTTGTGTTTGTAGCCTCGTGATAGTGGAGTGGATGATGTCACACGCCGTCTGAGTGCGCACGTGGAGGGACGTACACACTGTAAGGGCAAAATTTATCATTATGAGTGTTTTATGGTATTTTATTATTTTCCTGTGTGATAGCTTCATCTTACTAACACATTGGTATTTTGGTAGATTTGATNCTGAACAACAGTCTGCTCTGTGTCCTTCAAGGGGCGACAGGAGAACAGTCTGTCTTGTATTGATGCTTGGATGATGTCTGTTAGCGTGAGACACAAGGCCCGACAGTATTGTGTCTCCCTCGCCTGTTTGTTTTCATGCTGTTATAAATATGTGACTGTTTCCCACCTTCAGGGTCAGACTCATCGCACACAGCTCGGTGTGTGATCTCTGTCCTTTCAGCTGAAATAGATTGACTCTGTGTTCGTCCTTATCCTTACCTGTTATCTGCTTATTTACTTATTTTATTTTCGCTCCTTATTTGTTACTTTTTAGTCTTCTGCTTAATTAAATCTTCAAAAGACAACTGTTTGTTGAATCATCATTTTATTTGTTCACTTCTCCACAAGGGAAATCAGAATTTCCGCCACACACACAAACAACAATGAGCGAGAGCTCCCTGGGCATGTAATGTGGTCGGAGACTTACTGCTAGCAGCTCGATAGCATGTAGTCTCCTTAACAGTTACATGTCCCGGTTTGCACCACCTGATGTTAACAAAGAGTGCGAGTCCTCCTCCCTTGCGCTTGCCGCTTAGCTTAGCGTCCCTGTCCGCTCTCACAGTAGTGAATCCAGGTAAATCCACGTTAGCATCCGGAGTGTTGTTGGTTAGCCACGTTTCTGTTAAACACGGTAAACTACACTCCCTGTAGATCTTCTGGTTTCTCACCAGGACGGCCAGTTCGTCAGTCTTGTTGGCCAGCGAGTTCACGTTCCCCATCACTACCGGCGGAATAGAGGGCTTGTACCTCCACCGCTTTGCCGTTAGCTTAGCCTTAAGCTCAGCAGCCCCGGTAACCGCGCCTCAGTTCCTCTGGTATGGTGTAAACATTGCCGGCGTGTCCCATTGTTCGGAGTGAGAGCAGCTCCTTTGAATAAACGAGGTTTCTGTTACCGTCTTACAGATAAGAAGTCGTATCCATAGGATAAAAATAAGATCTACACGGTGCGTGCAGTAGAAAAGTTAAAGTGAACAAAAAAAGTTTAAAAACAGTAAGATAACACACTTCACGGATAGAGCTACTGGAGAGGCTGCCGCTGTTTATGTAGTGTTTTATAATTTAATGGTTTTATTATTTGTTTATTTTACCTTTTTTTTCTATTTCTATTCTATCAACATTTTATTGCTGATTATTACTATTTATTTCATTCTCTTTTATTTTTAATATTTTTACTATTTAATTATATATTTATTTTGTGTAGTATTGTATTTGTTTTTTCTTTTGTGCTTTTCTGGTTGTTTTGGTGTTCATTAGTCTCTAATGTCCATTTTTAACTTCCTAGGTTTTGTCAATCGCTTGTAGTGCACTTTGATTTGCATTTGATTTGTTTGAAAGGCGCTCTATAAATACATTTTGACTGATTGATTGATAATGTGTGTTTTATTGTTACTTTAATGGATAATTTAACGTCAGGCCAAGGGACAGCAGTTGAACATTAGCCTTTTTGCTAACACTGGCACATTCACAGTGGACTGTCCTCGTAAATAAATACATTTAAAATTTCTGTTTCTAATTAATTAAGAATCTCTTCAGTTGAAACTCTATGAAGTATTTTCAGTTTCATTATCAGCTGCAACAACAGCTGTGCTCAGTCCATCTGAAGGAGCTATTTTCTAGCAGCTTGAGGTGGTTTCACGTCTCATTTAACCACAGAGAAGTAAAGCCTCACCTGGCTCATTGCTCAATTATCTACCTTTAGTCTGTTGTTTACCAAAATCAATGAAAAGCATGCATAATGAGCACAGAGACCTTGGAAGTGGCTCTGTCACCACCAGCTTTACAGAAACCACATTAGTGAAATCGATGCTGAGGACGGCCGGCACGGTCACACTTAAATGTTTTCACTAATTGTTTGATCAGAGCGATTGACTGAGAGTCCTGGAGGGCTGAATTTCTGCCCCGTCAGCCATTTTACTCATCGATCTGCATTGAAATGAGACGAGACGCACTGATGTCTGTAAATATTTCAACCACACGGGGAATAACTCCTTTGCTTTGACTGCTTCAGTGTGAGTTTAACCAGAAAGACCACAGAATGAAATCTGAATCAGCATTTTGGAAGTTTTGAAATTAAAGTGAGTTTCTTGTTTGTTTGCTTACTGTCTCTCTCTTTCCGGCCGTTTGCTAAACCCCTCCCCCAAACAGTGATTGTCCAATCACAGCTTGTGGTGTCTTTTTTTTAAAGCCTTTCCAAAAACAAAAAGCTAATTGTTGTTGTGAGAAATGAATTAAACTGTGTTCCTGTCTTCTGCGAACGTTAGCATGTGCAGCTAACTAGCTTACTGCCTACAGTAGTAACTTAGCATTACTAACAACAATGATTATCCAGTTAGATCATTTTGTGAAGCTACAGGTCGCCTTAAAAACAGCCACATTCAGGAATGGGACATCCACTGAATGGGATTTGATCCTGGATGGAAGTAGCTATATCAGAGTTTAGGCTAACGTTAGCGGCTCTGTCCAGCACTTTTTTGGTTTGGATCTACTGTACTTGGGGAAGTTTACACTCCAGCAACCTCAGCCATACTTGTTGCCCAAGATACGTTTGCCAGACACATCAGTTCAGGTGCTTTCAGACAGGTTGGAGCCGCGGCCTAAATTGTTTCCAGTGTCAACAGGACGGAAGCCGTGCAGTCGACGTTGCAATGGCATTATCAAGGACTTGCTGTCGTGTCTCACTGCCATGAAACTACACCAGCTACAGCTAATTTATTGCTATTTGAGTTCCCTGAATGAAAAATGAGACAGTTTTTGTACAGATTTTGGACCCAGAGCCATTTGCAAACAGCTGCCATCCTTTAACATTTAGTCAGAAAGTGTTTAGTATCATCAGTTTCCACCCCAGGGGCTTGTTGGCACACCTGCCTCGGTTGCCACCACATCCAACAGGAGCTGGGCAACCTGGTGATGGAAGAGCCTGAGGTGTTGCTTTTGCAGTGCTGTCTCCTTGTCCTACCTATTCTCCTTTTATGGGACTTAACCCTACTTGAGGCTCATATTGCTGCTGCTGGGTCTTTGGAGGCACAGTTGTCTTGCAGAAGCCCTCGGTGCCTGTAGCCCCACTCAGGTAAATAAAAGCCAGCCGCCACTGCCACTCTGCCACTAGAAGTCCTGGACAACATGAACACAGGTGCACTTGAGTGAACGTCCTCTTTCTGGCGAGGACAGTCTGTGAACTTTACATTTTTTACCCCACTAGCCGAGCTAACCATTTTTAATGCATCCATGTATTTTGTTTTCTGGTGCTGAGCATTTCGGCCTCACAGGGCCGCTATCGTGACCACACAGACATTTGGTCTTGTGTTAAAATGTCTCCCATTCCTCATAAGGTGTCTATTTAGCACAACATTTCCCTTCACAGCGTGATGAGGCAGGATTGGTGTGGAAGAGAGAAAAGAAATGAATGATTGGTTTCAGTTTCACCCAGCTGGGTAATATTAACACGGTTTCAGAATCTTGTTTACTCTCCGGGTGGAAACATTCATCTAAAGCAGCCAGCCAGGAGGCCAGAATTACACCGTGACTTATGAATGGCAGCGAACCATTTCTGTGTGTGTGTGTGTGTGTGTGTGTGTGTGTGTGTGTGTGTGTGTGGTGACGGCTGATTGCAGGTTGCCTCGCTGGCAGGAAGTTCAGAGCATCACGTAAATGCAGCACAGTCACATTTCTTTTGTTTCTTTTGGTCTGAATTTATGGAGTCATCTAAAAAAATGACCAGCTTTTTCCTTTTCCAACCATTCGCCCTCATGGTTGGAAGGTAATTTAAGGAGAGATTCATAGGAAGCAAATATAGCTGAACTATAATCAGGAAACATTAAGCAAAAATACTATAAATCATCTTTGGAATAACTTCTTTCAATTGTACAGTACTTAACCAGCCCAGTCTCTGCTTTTACAGCCTTAACAGGAAACTAAGTACTGAGTCAAGTACTTAAGTACAATTTTGAGCTACTTGTACTTTACATGAGTATTTGCATTTTATGCTACTTCGCCTCCACTATATTTCAGAGGTAAACATTTTTCTTGTTGCTGCACTACATTTATCCGACAGCTGCAAATACTTTGTAGAGTAGGATTTTAAAAAACCTATACTGATCCTGTAAGATCCAGTGCATTATTATACAGTAAATTAAACCACCTGACAGTATGTATAAAATGTAAAATTAGCTGTACCTCAGTCTGCTACAATATTTAAATGCTGCCTGCATGTTCATGCTTCAATAATAATAATCCAACATATAAAAATGTAACACTGACAGACCCATTTTGAGTGTAATGAGAACTTTTACTTTTAAACTTTAAGTACATTTTGCTGATACTTTTACTTTAGTAGGACTTTTACTTGTAGCAGAGTATTTTTAAATGATGGTATTGCTGTTTTTACCAAAGTAAAAGATCGGAATACGTCTTCCCTCTCTGCTGACAGCTGACCCAGGTGTCGTCATCAGAAACTGACGCCGCTTCAGGTGACACCTGAGAGGAAAGGACATGTTTCCTCGTGGTTCCTCTGTACTCGTGTCTTTTCCTCACGTCCCTCCTCGTGTCCCACGTGGGAGCGAGCGACTGAGATGAGGAAAAGACGGAAGAGCGGGAAACAGAGACGTGAGATGCATACTTTGAGAATTCAGTCAGCTCTTATCTTAATGAACACCTTTCCTTTGTCTGTCAGAGCAGACACCTATATGTGTGTGTGTAACGCCAGAGATGGAGACCTAAATAAAGATAAAGAAAGAACTTTTCAGAAACTTTCAAACCGCTGATGCAAACCGCTGAAATCCCTCCAAAATCGAACAAACAAACCAACACACGTCACAGCGCCGACAACAAAGTCTTTCTATTTTTGTCTTCTGATCTGCGCGAGGCTGAAAGCTAAACTACAACAGAACCATCAGATTCATTAAGTTGATTTTAGAACCAAAACTGTCTTTAGCTTCAGATAGACACTGTGCCAGCTGGGAGGACAACAAAGAGAAGACCGACGGCTTGTTGACGAGTGACTTGACAGTCGGCAACGTGATACGAGCTCTGCGATCTGCCACTAGACACATTATTGTTTAAAAATGGAACATATTTAGACAATAGAGAGATCACAGTGCAGAGATTCAATTTAACCAACTGTAGAACTGTTTTCTTCTACTGTAAAACCAGGACAGGTTTCAGCCCAGATCATAAGGAAGTAGTGATCCGGGCTGTGGTGCGCAGTTTATGTTCATTACCAGTGCAGGAAGTAGTGTGACCTTTATGTAGACAGGTGGAGCGTGAGGGTGTGGAGGTCAGGGTGGTTGAATGTAGTGTGTCCAGCTTTGTTGCAGAAGTCCTCATGGTTCCAAAACTTTGAACCCAATCTAAACCGGCCCCATGGAGCAAAAACCAACCCGAACCCGAAGCTGCATAGATTAATTTTCCAATAAAAGAGACCCAATCCAACACGAGGGTGGTGTCATGTCCCGTAGACTTGGTTTAGTTTTCTTGTTTTATTTTGTAATCTTGTCTCTTGTTTTCTGCTCTTGTGTTATTATCCTTGATTGTCTGCATCTGCTCTTGTGTTCTCACCTGTCCCTGATTACCTCGTTAGTCTCGTCCTTATGTATACCGGTCCTTGTGGGTTCATTTTGTGTTTCATGTTCCATGTTGGATGGTTTCCTTGTGTTCTCTGCCAAGTCTTTTCATCAAGCCCTGTTTTTGGATCCTTGTACTCCTGCTGTTCCCCAAACCTGGACTCACCTGTTTTGTTTGCCTGTTGCCTGCCTACCTGTACCTACAAACAAGCTTTCAATAAACCCTTTTCTTTAAGCCACCTCTACGGTCTACTTTTGGCTGCTGCTGCTGCCGCCGCCGCCGCTGCCGCCGCCGCCGCCGCTGCTGCTGCTGCGCCAGCCCTGATGGAATGAACCCACAAAGGACAAGGACCGGTATACATAAGGACGAGACTAACGAGGTAATCAGGGACAGGTGAGAACACAAGAGCAGATGCAGACAATCAAGGATAATAACACAAGAGCAGGAAACGGAGACAAGATTACAAAATAAAACAAGAAAACTAAACCAAGACTACGGGACATGAGGGCGGACCTGTGAAGACCTACATGTCACTGTCCAACAGTTAATGCTGTGTTTTTCTCTTGAATGACTTTAACCACAGTCATGTTTTAGTTGCATGTGCTGCACAAACTGCACAGCTCTTCTTTCTCATTTTCTTTTATTATATTTTTTCATATTTTATTGCAGATTTTTCTAGTTTATATTTGCATTCTTGACTTGCTTATTTACAGTTCTTGTTTTTAATTCATATATTTTTTTATTTTTCGTCTCATTTCATCATTCTGCCTGGTGATAAGGCTGCAGGTTCAGGTCCTGTATGTACTGCATGCAAGGTGTGCTAATGCTAACAGGAATACTTACAAATGCTACCTTCTAATGAGTCATATTTTATGAAGGATTAATTAGTTGTAGCTTTATTTATTGATGCTTTATGGATCAGTAATAAGGATTTAAATGTGACCTCTGAAATCTTCCTGTAAACACCAGAACACACTGTGTGTATCCTTGAACATTTGTAAAACTAATTGTTTTGAGTCCTTCGTCATCATCGTCCAACCTCAAATATTGCTGATGGTTGTTTTGACTCTTGAGATTATACTTGAAGTCTCATTTAATACATACATACATACATACATACATACATACATACATACATACTAATAATAGTATTAATTCCTGTCAGACCACCTCTTCATTTGGGTGATATAGATGTTTTGGTGGCGTCAGGTTTGTTGGGTTGGTAGAAGTAATAAAAGCACCACAATCCTTAACTGATTAAAGATGTAATATTCTAACAGATCGTAGAACGGCTGCACTTTGATGGACATTTAAAAGGATATAAATAATATAAAATAATGTTCTCTCTCCTCTTTGGTGCTGCTCCCAGCTGGTGGCGGTCGAGTCGGCCTAAAACAAACCTGTCACCGGGCTGAACACTGGGGATGCTTTGGCATTTGTTCTCCTGGATGAAAAATGAGGCTTTTTATCGTTTGGAGCTGAAATGTGTTTGCTGGAGGCTTTGTTTAGCATTTGAACACCGCAGGGCAGGGAGGTTTTTGTTCCAAAACAAAGTCCGGGGCAGAAAGTGAGTTTTGAAAGCCAGAAATCTCTGCAACTGGCAAGGTCATCGATACGATCCAATAACACTCTCAGAGAAATATTACAGTCAGTTTGTTCTGCGGGATCATAAAAACTCTTTTATCTTTACGGTCTTCATCGGGAGCAGAGATGCTAGCAGTCAGAGTGGGGGGGCATGTTTGCTGCCCTGTTTGTCTGCAGCCAGCTGATTGCTAAAAGATACAAAACTGCAAAAGTGCGTCGTCAGCTGCCCAAGGGTGCACAGCGGCTCTGCGTGTCATCCAGACGTCGGGCTCAGAGAAGCAGGATCAGTCTGTCAGCGGGAGGGCGACAACAGCAACATCAAGACATTTAGTTGTCATTTCTTTACCTGCAGCACACACATGTCCCTGTTACTTTACAGTTTGTCTTATTCTTATCGGTATTTCTTTCAAGTCTTTCAACTGCAAGAACACAAGTCCACCAAGGAAGCGAGTCCTGCTGACATTACACACACGTCGGACACGCAGCTCGACATGTGGAGCTGTGACCACAGACTGTAAATAAAGATGGACGACGCGTCTCCACTTCCTCCTACTGTAACTTCCAAAAATGAAGCCAAAATATCCCGGATACGAGCGCTGCTATCTTGCACTGGTGACGTCATTTGGAGCCAGAGTCTGCGCAGTACTGATCCGTGTATCGAGGTCCCGCCCAAACACCCGCCCGGACCAATCACAGCACACTCACAGATATCAGACATGATGTCACACCCCCTTTTTAAAGCATCAAATTACTAATTAAAACCAAACTGATTAGAAAAATGTGTTAAAATATGTTTTATATATATATATATATATATATCATCTTTATGTGACATACTATTGAGTAAGGTGATGCTTTAAGGCTGGATTTGTAGTTATTTGCATTATTGCAAATGTCAGAATAAGGCTCGAACAAAATTATTACCACTGAGGTGCTCTTGAGCAAGGCACCTAACCTCCAACTGCTGCCAACAAACAGACATAAATATGATGGCAGATGGTTTTGCAGAAACGGTTCCTCACCATGTTGATAAAAACTGGTTTACTAACGCAATTTTCTAATGCAAATTAGCTGAAAATGAATGTGATTCTTTAGGAGATTTAACTACCATGTACAAATGTGCAATATATGGTATCATACAACACATTAAGCAGAAATGTAATATTTAAAACCTGCATTAAAGGGACCATAAGTTTAATACACAAACATTCATGTCCATGTCTGTTGGCTGACGTGGACTCACTCACTCAGGCCTCCCTGACTTTAGTACTGAAGATAAGGAAGACATCAGCGTTTCTAAAGAGGTTAAAGTGAGGAGGAGGAGGAGGAGGAGGAGGAGGAGACAGATTTATCCCTCAAAAGAAAACAATAAAGGCCTATCTCTCAGCAGCAGCGGACAGCATCTGGCAGATTTGGTCAATTACAGAAGAAGAAGTGGAGAGCGAGGCAGGCCGCCGCTCCTTTTCAGCACAAACACATAAACAACAAAACATGTCTGCCCTCACTCTGTCTTCCCATACAGTCCACACAGAGAGGAAGAAAGACAGGAACTCCCCCGAGTGTTTCCTGTCTGTTTCTCAACTCAAGTGGAAGGACGGCGGTCAGGTTCACACTGCGTCTTTTCAGGTCTGATAAACAGACTGTGAGTGTGTTGGATCCACAAACCTTCCCTAAAATCCCTGAGTGGAGACAGATGGGGGAGATGGTGCCACGCTTCACTGCCATCTTTCATTTAGTCACTTAGGTCTGTACAGTACGCCACCTGGGAGGAAAACCTGCTGTCAGGAATGCTGTGTGTTTTTTTACAGGTGGGTGTCGTAAGAGGATTTAATATGAACGTTAACTGTAAAGAGAAACCGGTTATAGGAAACAATTTCAGCCTTAATCTTTAAATGTTTTTATTCTGATTAAACTATAGTGGGATTTAGAGGCTATCAACAAGTCTGTATTTCTTGTTTCTGCAGACAGACTGAAGCCAAAACGCAAGTATGCATTGAATTAAGGCAATTTTAGCACCTGATTAATAATGCTTCAGCTCGTTATTGCACAATTATAGAGCTTTATTATAGGGATTATATTACAGAGGCCCCAAACACACCCTCCACCACCACCACCACCAAAAACAAGATCTCTATTTTTTAAATTGCTTGAATTTTACATAATTTATTTATTCTGAATTAAACTTTATGTAAATTTTATTTCCCGTCACGACGGTCTAAATGGTGCATTCTCCACGCTGCCAGGAATATAATTCGGTGGGAGAAATGCTGATGCTTGTGTTGGCCTCAACGTAATAAAATCTAACAACACAATTTAAAATAGTGGAATCAGTATTATAGCATATAATGATGATGTAAGGGTGGATGCCTGACTAAGAAATGCCCAGAATTATTAGAGTATTAGTTTGTATTTGTATCTTGGACCCCCATGACATTAAGTGAACATGTACACAATACCAGAGCCCAGAGCCATCATTCAGGTTATTAACTCCACCTGTGCTTTTCCTGCTGAAAAACTCACTGCAGCTGTAGTGCGATTTCAGTTTTCGGTGGCAGTAGCGTCTTTGTAAGTTCAGTGTGTGGCGCTGTAATCCGTACGGGAGCAAGTGACACCGAAACGTAGATGATTTAGCTAGCAGCTAGCTAGCTGCTACAAAGCCTGTGTTCATTGTTGTTTTACTGTGTTTTCAGGTGAGAAAGTGCAAACAAACACAATATATAAATGTGTGTTAGGGTCCTGTTAATATGTGGTGACATGTTTTATGTTTAGCCGCTTATTAATGTTCAAAAATGAGCTAGATAAATCAAGCTAACTTTCTAAGCTAATTTAGACCTACGTTTCTGGGCAAAATGCTACAAAGAGCTATAAAGCTATAGAGCAGTTCTAGGATCCAAGTTTGTTTTTGTAGACATGTTTTGTATATAATTTATTTTAACTGTTTCTTTTTGATATGAGTACAGTGTGTGATAAGGGGGGGGGGGCTGACTTTAACTACTTTATATACTTTATCTGCTGGGTAGCTGTGAATGGGTACCTGAGGATCGATAAACTTTTATAATATTACATTATAATTTATTTGTTGATTATATTTTGTATCATCGATCTGAATCTGCAAAGTAACCAGTAACTGAAGTTATCAAATAAATGTAGCGGAGTAAAAAGTACAATATTTGCCTCTGAAGTGCTTCTGGGCTTGTTAAGTAGTGCTTTATTTTGAAAGTCTAAAGAAGTTCCGAATCTTGTCGTTTGATGTTTTACTTTGAAGGTCTGGAACGGAAATACCTCCTCTCATTCTGTCCGCCTTGACAGTGTGGAGCTCCGGCGGCTCGCTGAGCGCTCACACCCCGCAGACCCCCTGCCCCTGTCGGATGAGCCGTCGCACCGGAACCGGAGGTGAGTTGATGTAAACCACCGGCTTTACCTCAGATCATGTGCTGATTGTTGGACATTTACAGTTTGTCTTGAGTTCCTGAATTCCCTCACTATAATATATCTGAAGGGACGTATTCATGGTGCACAGTACTGAGTTTGCACATGTTTGTGGTATTTGTGGCTTTGATTTTAGTGTCTGAAGTTGTGGGTTTGTTGTCATGGCTGTGGTCAGAAAGTTGTTTTTCTTTCTAATATTCTCTTCAGATTACTGGCTTATTTATGGTTTCTGACTTCTGTGTAATATTTCTGTAATATCCCCCAGTCTGTGTCTGGTAGACTGTTAGTGCGTTTATGGTGTTTATTGTTAAAAAAGATCTTTTAAAGTTGCCAGTAGTCGTATATTTCTATAATATTCCTGTAGGAACTTTTAGATGATCAGAATGTGGTGCATGTTGCAGCTTTTCTTCTTCTTTATCCAGTTATATTATTTTTTGCAACATTTCAGGAAAAAAATACATTTAAAATAATACAAATGAGTCAACATGTGATCTGCTGTCTGCTGGTGTGTATTATTTTGGTTCAACTGGACAGCTTCAGTCTGAGCAGCACACTTTCCCCCACAGTGCTCTGTATTATTGTGATGTGCTCAGCAGTTCCTCTCAGTGACTTTCTCCCAGAGTCATGATGTGGTGGGTTTTTTTGGCCAATACGGTGCCTCAGTCAGACAGAGGTCCTGTGTTGTTACCTGACCGGGGTCAGGTGAGTTCGTCCCACAGGCTTCTAAATGTCTGGGGATGAAACCAACATTTAAATCCAACATTTCCAGACTGTGCCGCTGGCAGTTTATGGAAATAATATATCTGTGAGATCATGTAAACGATAAGTTTTAATCACAGATCGCTGAGGTCACAAGTGGGACTAACTCTGTGTAACCGAGAGTATTTCCAACATGTCTTCCTGTAGCTCAGAGGAGTCTCTAATGAGCTCCTGGAATGCTCTCCTGGTTTGGGAAAACAGTGGAGTTGAAAAGGGAAGCAGATCTGTACAGTTTAGAAAAAGATGAGGGAACTGGTGTAGTTTTCCCAGCAGCTCTCAGGTTCCTCTCAGCAGTGCGAATGTTGGATCTGAGTGTTTCCCGTGTGCTTGGCGGTGAATGTGATGCCTGTTTGGCTCCCTGCTGTCAGATATCTGCTCTGCTGTGTTGTTGTGGATCAGTGCCCAGACGCCATAATCTCGTCTTCTATCCGTTTAGTACATTTCTCACAATATAGCACAGCAAAAAATGCTTTGAGTCAGCCGTTTGAATAACTCATGCATGTGTGCAGCTTTTACATATTTAATCTTAGATGCACAGTGAAGACAAAATGAAATAGTGAATTTAGGGCCATTATCTGGAAATTACTTTGATCATTTTTAATTACCTTTCTGTCTTTGTGACAAATATGAAATTGGTTATTTACCATGATTTAGTAAATGCTGAAAATATCTGCACAGGTATATAAACATGATCATTTTGTCTATGTCACCATGCCGACACATGATGACAAGCTTGTATCTCTAAATGTCATCTTTTTAGGAACTAACAAAAACAGATTATTAACCAAACATTTCATCTTTGTTACATTATGGAAACAAAACCAAAAAAAAGCAGATGGGGCGCAGATGGAGATGCCAGGTTTTCACTTGACAGTGACAAAATTCAACATGAGGTGCTCCAGGACTCCAGAAAGCTCCAGAAAGCTGAACCCTGTCTCCAAAAAATAACCTTCACATAGAACTTATTTGATTTATATATATATATGTATATATGTGTGTGTGTGTGTGTATATATATGTGTGTGTATGTGTGTGTGTGTGTATATATGTGTGTGTGTATATGTGTGTGTGTATATATGTGTGTGTGTATATATGTGTGTGTGTATATATGTGTGTGTGTGTGTGTATATGTACTTTAAGGCCATAATCTTTTATAAGGAGATCAGGATGGGGTTGCTCCACCTATTCGCCTTATTTCATCTCATGTTTATGTGTAAAATCCTTTCTACTGTAACTTCTTCTTAACCACTAACTAGTTGGAAACAGGCGATTTACTAAATCGGGCAGCACCTTTACAACTTAAAGCTAGAGTGCGGGACTTTTCCATATAAATGAACGTCCGTCACATTCAAGCAGACGAGTTCACACGGTGCTGATGAAGCCGATCACCTCCAGGTAAACCTCTCTGTGTTTCCAGTGTACCTGAGTTTTTAAATCTGGTGTGTGTGGCGATACTCCCGCGATGGAGCACCGGCAGTAAAACCAGAGCCATGTGGAGAGAGAGAGTCGCATCAGCAGAAGTTCAAAATGCTTGATGGTCACATGATCCACGTTGACTTCAGGTAGTTCCCTCTACACGGCTCTGGTTTGACGGAGCAACTACAGCAATGAGGAGTCTGGAGGAAAAACCTGAGATGCTCCAAGAAAAGTTTCTGATGTTCCAGATTAAAAAGAAACTGGGCGTTCAGAGGAAGGATTTCAGTCACAAACAGGTGTAACTATTGATGCAGCTGGTCCTGGTTGGAGAGGCTGACAGAGGAGCAGGGACTGAGGGCAAACAGGATGTGGCCTTACTGCTCCTGGACAGGTTGGTCTTTGTAAAATATTACATTTACTCTGCCTAAATAATTGTTGGATTATTGTCTTGGAACTGTGGAAATGTGAGCGAGCTTCCCTGTAGGCAGACGTCA
This sequence comes from Maccullochella peelii, assembly GCA_002120245.1. NCBI lineage: Eukaryota > Metazoa > Chordata > Actinopteri > Centrarchiformes > Percichthyidae > Maccullochella > Maccullochella peelii. The sequence continues at coordinate 15,945 of LKNJ01005458.1, forward strand.
GTGTTTGTATAATTACTGTCACTGCCAGAAGGGGGAGACAAAACGTCTGTAGTCTCATCCAATCACAAGATATCAGCTGTGTAAATAGGAAGTCACTGTAGCATCAGAGTTATAAAATAATCTCCAAAAGTAGGTGTTAGGGGCCAAATGATATATTGAACTTTACTGCCAATCTTTTGTTAATGTAGGTACAGTATTACTTTGTCATGTTAATGTAATTTACATACACTAACAACATTAATCAAGTAGTCTGACATTACTGGCATTATGTTTTGTGATTTGAGGTACGTTGTGTTATTTCTGTGACATATTGAAAATCTTCCCAGTTTATTTATTTAACAGCATTTTAATATATATATATATATATATATATATATATATATATATTCAACATAACCTCTTATACACTTCAATATAAGCAGGTCAAGCTAGCATTAGCTTTGTCATTAGCTTCAGTCAGTTCCACCTTGTTGGTGTAAATATTTAGCAACATCTAACCTCTTACTCCTTTTAATTTAGTGATGTGTAAATCTTCACTTGTGATAGTGATAGTGGGGCTAAGCTGCTGCAGCTGCCTCCAGATGTTTGCTGTTGTCGTGAAACAGAAATTGGAGGTGTCAAAACTCTGCTGCGATGACATATTTTAATGAAAACTCAATTCTCTTCCCACAGCCAGTCAACTCGTCAACGACTCGTGTGAAATGATTTGTGTTCCTAATAAAGAGATTTCAGCTCCACCAAACTTTGAGCGGTGTAGTAATGATCAGTGTGTGTGATGCAGAAAGCAGCAGATTCCTTCATTAATAACAGCAGGCGGCAGAATATGAACTGATGCTTTTGAAATCAAGTCAATATGAGAATAACCTGCAGTCAGCTGAGACAAACACTTTCTTCTCTCCCTCTCTCCCCTCCAATTTCTGTTCTGCAGTCTCTTCCCTTTTTTTCCTTTTAGTCTTCTATCACTTCATCTCACTCTGTGCCGTACTCTCTGCTCCCGGAGGGGTTGAGTGGGCAGATTTTCTCATCTCCATCTTTCTCCTCCCTCTCGAGGAGGCAGAGCGGGTGGAGACTGAAGCAGACAAAATCTAAAATGCTGCAAATAGGTTTTTGATGTGCCGGTTTGGGGGGACAGACGTTAAAGGAGACGGTCCACCTCCTTCCCACTCCTGTGCATCAGTCTGGGATGTTCACAGAAGCTTTTAATTTATGAAAGAGTTTTGTGATTTGCTCTACTGGTGCATCCACGGTCATTTTTGTTATCGATTAATCCACTGATTATTTTCTCGATTAATGGTTTGATCTATAAAACATTAGAAAACAGTGAAAAATGCCCATCACAATATGTGATGATCTCATCAAATGTCTTGGTTTGTCTGACCAATAGCCGAATCCCAAAAGTAGTTCAAATCCAGTTTTCAACCGAGAGCAGCACTTTAGAAATGTGGCGTAGTGTAGAACATTTCTTCACTACAACAATGGAGCTCTGCGGCACAGAGGAATAAGAGGAATAATAAGGAAGGTGATGAATGACTGTGCCTGGAACATAATCTAGAGGTAGCGTTGGATTCAGTGTCCTGCTGAAGGTCATCTCAGCTGTTAGTTTGAAACCTGGATCCTCTGGGAGGCTGCAGGACAGCAATCCTCCTGCTGCCGCTTCTTTCTGCTTCCATATGCGTCATATGTTTTAACAAGTCTCCATCCTCAGCCACCAGGTGCGTTAATGTCTCCCGTCCTCACGGATCCTCTCCTCGAATCGCTTATCTGCAGTCTGCGAGCAGATTCCTGGAGACGCCCGGGTCCCTCTGGGCTCCGCTGATTGGCAGGGTCCTTAATTGCGACCACCTCTTTGTGAATAATAGATGCTCGTCTAGCTAAGTGGAGTGATTAAATATTAAAAGGCCGAGAACATGCCATGCAAGTCTATTTTTAAACAGTACACGACCAGGAAACAAACTGGAGGAGGAAGAGAAATCAAAGAATGTCCTCGGTTCAGCGGGCGGCTCGTGTTGTTTGTGCTCGGCTCCAGGCTGTCACATTACCACGCTTGTCCCGCACAAGAAACCCCTGTTGGAAAACGCTCTTCTGTCTTTATCCTGACAAAGTACGACGCCCTCCACACCTATTCCTCATCTCTCGCTGACAAACCCATTTTAAAGCTGCTTTATCAGGTATAACTGTCAAACAACAGTGGTCTCAAAAATGACGTTGTCTTTTCTGGTCAAACTCACTTGATACTTCTCAGAGTTAGTGCTTTAAATTTTTTTATTGAATAGTTTTTTATTCCATAGTACAGATCGTCTTTGCAGTGAAGTTGACTGGATAGACGTGTTCCCCCAAACACCGGTAGACACGACCCAGACCTAAACAGGTTTTGGGTCTGGAATTTTAAAAAATGACTCCTATTTGATTACTGTTGGGCCCCTGAAGCTACAAAATAAGTTAGTTTGCTTTAGGAAAATGACATTTGGGGCGCCCGGTAGCTCACCTGGTAGACCGCGTACCACAGTCCTTACCGCAGCAGCTGGGCCTGTGCTGCATGTCAGCCCCTCTCCCTCCCCTGCCTTACCTGTCTCTGCTGCACTAGTGCTAGCAAGCTCCTCCACTGGCTCTGATTACCTTCTCAGTAACGTTAGCGTAGTTAGCTGCAGATACCTTCAGTTGTGTCTCTCTGTCACGTGACCGTCGCCTCGCACGGCACTTTTTTTTCATAATATGACTTTTTTCATGAAATATTACAACCTTTCCAGCAAAAATGGCACTTTAATTAGAACTATTCCAACTTTTTTCAAATTGTGACTTTTTTTCTCATAATATTACTGATCAAAAGATGATCAAAATATTTGTAGTTTATTCTTGAAACCTTTTTTTGCTTAACAACGGCCCAAATACTCACAGTATCTACTGTACATTTCTTCTTCTTCCATTTACACTGATGCAAAGTGTAACACTGTTACCATGAATAAGTAATGGCACTGGTTAGAGCTAGATTAGTCGATTAATTGATTAGTTGATCGAAAGAAAATGAATTGCCAAATTGTAATTTTTCAAGCAGAAAAGTCAAACACTTGCTGCTTCCAGCTTCTTAAATGTGAGGATTTGCTGCTTTTCTTTGTCCTTTCTGACAGTAAATGAAGAGTCTTTGGGTTTTGGACTGTTGGTCGGATTTTTTGACATTTTATATACTATTAATTGTACAAATAATCGACAGATCAATTAATAATGAAAATAATTGTTAGTTGCAGCCATGAAAATGATGCTGTGAAGGGACACACTCAGCTGACAACATGTGAAGGTCCTCAGGTGATAAAACCTTTAATATGTTTCTGGGCGAGAGTGTACGGTCATATGCATGGATGTGTGTGTGTCTGTGTGTGTGTGTGTGTGTGTGTGTGTGTCTGTGTAAACCATTTCAAGGGTAATGAAAGTGAGGAGATTGTTCTCAGCGCTCCCACACCTGGTACAGGACAGAAATAGACAACATAGCGACAACTACACTGAGTGCATGTGACAGCCGTATTCAAACAAGCTTCATCGTGTGTGCGTGTGTGTGCGTGTGTGTGTGTGTGTGTGTGTGTGTGTGTGTGTGTGTAGACTGTGGTGAGTCTGCGTATGTAGGCCACTGTAGCTCTGCCTCATTCACTGCAAACTAAATTGGAAGTGGATGTGGATGTTTTAGTTGTCAGAAGAGTTAAAAAAACAAACATCAGTTTGTAATTAAGTATTCCTCTCGCTGGTAGTTTATTCTCCTGCTCATTACAGCCAAGCTTTGTGTTACGGCAGGTGGTCTAAAGTATATTTTATCTTAATAAAAACATGGAAAAGGCTCTAAAAGTGAGCTGCAGGAGCTCTGCTGTACCTGTTAGCTGATGGAACCCAAAAACACAAAGCAAAGACACGCCTGCCATCGTGTTTTGCATTCATAACGAGTCCTGTTGCATGAAGAACATTGATATTTGGGAAGAATAATGTTAACCCATTTTTTCTCCAGCAAAGGCAGAAAGGGGAACATTCTTATTCCTTGTGGGAGGGTGATTTTACAAAAATAACTGTGTGCCTCCAGATGTCAAAGCGAAACATTAGTATGCTCCAGATGATGCTGGAGACCTTTGTGGTATTCATACAGACGCCCCATTAGAGCCAAACCTGCAGCGCAGAGAAGAAGAAAGACGGAGCAGACCGGGGCTAAATGACTCGAGCCCGGCAGAACCGCTTCGGTGTTCACAGCAGTGTTGGTGGAGATGAAAGGAAAGCCATAATATCACTTCATAACCTGAGGGACAAAAGCAGATCTCTGTACACAGTGTGTTTCTGTGGCTCCGGCTTTACAGCTGACAATGAGAGATTTGTGCCAACATTATAATGAGAATCATGTAGATAAACTGAAAATATGAAGTTTGATCACAGTGTCCCGCAGCGTCAGAAGTGTCTGATACACGTGTGATAAGAAAGAAAACTGAATTTCATGTGTTACAGTCTGGTCATGCTGTTACTGCAGTGGCTGGAAAAAAAAATATTTTCAAGGCCCTTGAGTTCGTAAAGTATTTTTACCACCCGTGACATTAAATTATCCCCTTAAACGTATTATTTTCTTTTGAATGTCCTCTTATTGTAAGTTTCTTTACATTTAGAAAACAGTCACGCCGTACTGCCTCCTACACGCTCAGTCAGTATGTGCTGCACACTGCCACTGAATGAGCGATAAACTATGCCATTACCAACAGAAGTACTCAAGCAAGATTGTATCTTGTACTTTACTTGAGTATTTTCATTTTATGATACTTCTACTTCAATACATTTCAGCTAACAACTAATAAATGATGATGTTGTTATATACTGTGCGCTACCCAGCAGTATATAAAGTATAAAGCTCCACCTTGCATCACAATTTATAATCTAATTATATGATATATATTATATTCTGAAATGATCCATTCTGCATAATGAGTACTTTAAGTTTTGATACTTTAAGTGTGTTTTGATGTTAATACTTTTACTTAAGTAAAAGATCTGAGTACTTCTTCCACCACTGCCAGTGGTCCTGATGTCTCCATAATGTCTTAAATATTAGAAATAATTCCTTTTGGAGGATGAACTGGAGTCGAAATCTGGTATTTCCAAATTAGTTTGTCTGAAGGTGAAGTTAAGGTTCATGTCTTTGTGGACCTTTGGCTCCTTATATGAATAGATCTTGCTTCTCTTCCATACAAAATGAAATGACGTGAACACAGGCTGTGCAGTGTATGATATCAAACGTACCCTTATTATAATCGTACATCACAGTGAGGAGAACAGGTGTATCTGTTGTGTTGACGTGTAATCACCTGAGCCAGGCTGAGCTGGTGACGTCAGGAAGAACACACTGACTACATTTACATGCACACTAATTTTCCACTGTTATTCCAAATAAGACAATATTCCGAATTTAATGTGAGTCATGTAAACAGCTGATTCTGTTTGGATATTCCGAATTGGGCCTTATTTCGATTAAGACGTGGCATATGCCGATATTATTCAGGTTTTAGGAGCGTTCTTTGGACACGTATACAGCTCGTTCAGAATCTGCGTCTCAGTTTGCGACACACGACCTCTTCCTGTTTGCGCTCAGCTCTGTGCTGGAAACAAACCAACCAGCCGACAGTCTGCAGGGCTGCAGGGGCAGAGATGCACAGAAGAAAAGGAGAAACGCAGCTGCTGTTAAACACGATGAAAGACTTGGAGATCAACAGGTTTTTGCTTCTCAAGAAGGTGGCTGAAGGAATGAAAGAGGGAGGCTGAGTTCACACGGTCCAACAAGGCTGCATGTAAACGGGAACATTAGTGGAAGATTCATCTTCATCAGCAACATGGAAGCAGCTCAGGAGGAATATTGTCTTTTTCTGAATAAGGGCAGAAACTGTAATATTTTGTGCATATAAACGTAGTCGCTGTTGTCTCTTTCGCGTCTTTCACAACTTTCATTAAAACTAGTCTAAAACAGCGTTAACATGGATTCGCAGTAACCTCTGTGGCACTCGGTGGGGGGGCTGTGAGCTCTGGTAAACTCTGACAAATGAACAGTGTGCGAACAGAAGGCCTGTCGACAGCTCCTCCGGGCCCTGTTCCCTCCATCACCAGAGCAGATTTTAATCAACAGCAGCTGTAAAGGTTCCGCTTTCCATGCTGAATGTGTTTGACAGGGTTTTGAATAATTACGTCTCCCACATCGCTGTAGTTGGTGGAATAATGGGCTGATAAATCACAAACCAGCTATTTTACACATTCACCTTCCTGACATGGGCTATTTTAGTGTGGGTGTGTGGGTGAGGTCTGTACGCTGAGCTTGGCAGGTCTTTAACCAGAACACCACCAACACTAGTGATAACAAGCTTAGTGACAAGAAAAGTGCTCAGGAGCCGAAAGTAATGTTTGGACGACTTTTTGGTCATGATACAGGAAACTGAACTCTGACGTCTAGCCCCTGTTCCACTAGCTTCTGTAAGTCAATACAATCTCTTATTTACTGTTTACTGTCCATATTCAAAGCTAAATGAGCTAAATATCTATCTGCTGCAGCACGACAATTCATTTGTTAGCATACAAAGAACTACAGCTCCCACAAAGTTTTTCCAGGTGGTAGTGATAGTTCTGTTATCCGTGACATCCACCAACACCCTCTTCTAATGCAATCTTTCCAGCGTTGAAGCTTTAATCTCTGCTCTCTAAAAACATCTGAAAATGATCCCTTACTCTGGAAATTTAATAATCCTGATCAAAACAATCAAAGTTGATGTTAGCTGGTGAAATAAGCAAAGGGACAATATTCATTGATTGCTGTGGGTGTAAAGGAATTCTGTAAACTTAATTTTTTTCGCAATTGCATTTATGGTAACAATTTAGATGATGATAAAGGCTTCGAGAGTCTGGAAATGTTTTGGTTTAGGTACCTTGAAAGTGCTTGAATTTTACTCTTAAAAAGCTGTACAAACCCTGATTTTAATGTGTCCAATACTTTGGTTTATGACCAAATACAGCTGCACTTTGTGTTTAGTGCAAACATTAGCATGCTAATACCCAAACTAAGATGGTGAACATGGTCAACATTATACCCGCTAAGCATCCTCATGTTAGCATGCTGCTGTTAGTATTTAGCCTCACAGAGCTGCTAACATGGCTGTAGACTCTTACGGGCCGTTCACACATACAGACTCAAGAGCTGGGAGAGCGTTAGGCTGCTGTTCATTGTGAAAGGGACCTGGCGTTGCAGCCTGGCGCCGCCCGCTCAGCTGCACACATGTAAAAGGCACCCAAAAATGTCGCCCTCCCTCCCGGAGTGTTTGATTGGCGGGCGATCTCTAGGAAGTGAAGTCCACAAACATCACAGCAGTCAGCACCTTGTAACAAAGACAGTCAAAATGAGTGTCTCAAAGTGTTTTGAAGAGCTTCCACTGTTCTCTATCTCTAACTGAATGCACGTGTTTCCCTAACAAAGTAAATAATTAAGATAACGATGGGTAATTGTCACTGAAAGCCAAGTGTCTGTTCTCTGCATCCAAGGAAGGCTTTTTGAAGGTACTTTTGAAGCAGCCCTCTGGTCTGTGCTTGCTCTCTAATTTAGTAATTATGTTGAGAGATCACAGGGTTGCTTCATCATAAATACTCCACAGTGGAGTGCAGAAATGGAAAAGGACTCAGAGTACTCTGAGATTAAAATGTCTGCCGCCCATCTATTATTCTAAAAGGATATCTCACCATTATCTCACTGTGCACGTCCCTGCATGTCGCTGAATACAATGTTATTATTATCATTTTTCTTAATGTGGGTTTTTATGTTATTGGTCTTGGGTCCACAACAGCATAAAAACTTGATGTTACTGTAGAATATTTTGGTTGTATTTAGTGGATTCATAGCACATAGCTGGATTCATTTTTTTTTTTATATATATACTTTTTCATCATGTGTCATGATTTGGATTTTGTATTGGCCATCATTTCTATGGGTTTTGGTTTGAATATTTAACTTGCCAGCTTAACCACTGAGATCTGAAACTTTTCATTAACTACAATGTGAAAAAAGCATAAGAATCACCTCATGTCATGAATTTGGTGAATGTTATTTTCAAAACTGCTGCCGTATGCATCATAATGCTCTGATGAAGTCTTCACACGGACAGTCCATTAATTGAAAATTAGAAATGCATTGATATGGAATTTCAGGGCTGGTCTCAGCCTCAAAGTCTACAAGAACTCAACTCATTTTCAGATGCAGAGGCAGTTTGGCTCAGTTGTTACCTACATTTAGTGCTCGTTTTCAGCTTGTTAATAACAACTCACTATGTATGGCTCTGTGAAACATACAGACTGAGGATGAAGAGGGGATTGGGAAGTTATCGTTCTGCTCGTTCAACAGGTGTTTGAGAAATTTCTCGTACGGTCTCCTTTACTGGCGTCGCCACCTTCGTCTTGAGTAAAATGTGACCTCAAGTCCGTTTCATTCCCTCCTCTGTGTCCTTTTCCTGGATTTGCTTTGGGGAAACAAACATATTCTGTCTTTTTTTGAGGCCAGATACTCAACTGAAATCCAGAGCAGGAGAAGCACGCCTCTTATGAAACTCAGTTTGCAAAACTAGAGTAGGTCATCAGTTCACGAGGTAATCTGTCCGTCACCTCCCTCTTAGCTCATCAGATTGAGGAGGAAATTTACTTTCACAGTCGGCACATAAAAATAACATTCAGAACAACAAACAGGAACATTACAGCACACGTCTATTACAGTGTGCACAGGCTAGTTAAAGCTGTTATAGCTGAGGGAACAAAACTCCTCCCAAAGCGTGTTTCGTTTGCTGACTGGTTGTCTGTATCTGCGGCCAGAGGGAGGGAGGGTGAAGCATGGGTTGAGGGGGTGGCAGGGGTCGTGTGCTATGGTCAGTGCTCTGTGAGCGGTGGCAGAGCTGATGAGGCCTGGCAGGTTGGGGGTGGGGTGACCAATTATTTTAGAAGATGTGTTGTCTATTGGTGAGGGTGAGCATGGTGAAATAGCAGATGGCGCAGTACAGGAGGATGGGTTCAATAATACTTCGGTCTAGAAGAAGCAGGAGGTGAGGAGGTTCGACTGAGAGACAGAGAGCCTTTGTTGGCAGCGTTTATGGATGTCTGTGATGAGGTGATCAAAGCTCAGTTTATTGTCCAGGATGATGCCGATGATCTGCAACTAATGATTATTTTCATTATCAATTAAGAGAGTTTGGTGAATCCGACTTGGAACCTTCCTACGAGCAAACCTCGGGAAAAAGCAAGAGAAGTTCAGGATAAGAATATGAAAATATTGTTATCCTAATCAATGAATGAATTTTGGTATTTTTGTTTAAATAATTCATTGACTAATTGAGTAATGGACTAATTGTTCCAGCCCTAACATGAGTAAAAACTAAATTGCGCTTGAAAGTTTCTGCAAGAAGGTAGAAGACGTTAAAAGCCTAATGTGTGACCTTTGGACCAACCTGTTGACAACTCTCCAAGAAGTTGTCAAATTAAAAATTCTCCACGGTACAAAGTTTGGGGACCCCGTGTTCAGATAATTGGATTACACTGGACTATAAAAGAAATCAGTCTAAAGACTTTGCAGTACCCCATGGACCATTATGGCCCAAACTACAAACCAAAGGTAAGACTCAGGTCTGACATAAACTGGATTCACCTTTAAAGCTCCATTAACATTCAAATTAAATCAAACTGAGTGTGTGTAATGTGAAAAGGTTCAGTTGTTGTTCTGAATACACAGAGAACTCTCACCAACTCTACAGACTCTGCTGAGCTTTTTTGTGTCTTTTAGCTCCTTGTTTTGGTTATTTTCAGTCTCAGCAGCAACAGACAGCTGTTTGATAAACCAGCGGTCCACTACCTGCTCAGCAGCAAACAGGCAGACACAGTTAGAGACTAGCTGCTGAAGAAAGTGGAGCATTTAGCAGCTAAACAGCCAGATGTTTTTCTCAGGAGTTGGTGGAGACCAAACCGGAGCTAAAAGCAGAGAGAATATTGAACTTTAATTCATCAGTTGGACACAAATACCACTCCAATGGGATGATCATGTTGCTCTTTGTCTGGCTGGATGTTTAAATAGGCAATTCTTTGCTAACATGTTACAAATAAAAACTTTTAAAGGTCATAATACACTATATGGACAAAAGTATTGGGCCACTCCTCTTAGTCATTGAATTCAGGTGTTTCATTCAGTCCCATTGCCATAGGTGCATAAAATCAAGCACCTAGCCATGCAGTCTGCCTTAACAGACACTTGTGAAAGAATGGGTCGTTCTAAAGCGCTCACTGAATTCGAACGTGGTACTGTAATAGGATGCCACTGTTGCAACAAGTCAGTTTGTGAAATTTCTTCTCTCCTAGATATCCCACGATCAACTGTAAGTGGTATTATTGCAAAGTGGAAACGTTTAGGAACTACAGGAACTCAGCCACGAAGTGGCAGACCACGTAAAGTTACAGAGCGGAGTCGCCGAGTGCTGAGGGGCATAGAGCGTAGAAGTCGCCAAAGCTCTGCTGACTCAATAACTGCAGAGTTCCAAACCAGCTCTGGCATTAATGTCAGCACNGACATTTGTGAAAGAATGGGTCATTCTAAAGAGCTCACTGAATTCGAACGTGGTACTGTAATAGGATGTCACCTTTGCAACAAGTCAGTTCGTGAAATTTCTTCTCTCCTAGATATCCCACGATCAGCTGTAAGTGGTATTATAGCAAAGTGGAAACGTTTAGGAACCACAGCAACTCAGCCACGAAGTGGCAGACCACGCAAAGTGACAGAGCGGGGTCGCC
>LKNJ01005459.1:0-23152 GCA_002120245.1 Maccullochella peelii
GTGTGTGTGTGTGTGTGTGTGTGTGTGTTTACCTGGATGACATGGTAGACGGCAGTGAGGATAAAGACGAGGAAGAGGAGGAAGCAGCTGCTGAGGGACTGAAGAGAGAGCTTCCTGTTAGTCAAGCTGATGACATCATCATCATCAATATATCCTTCAGTCAGTTTTCATTCAAAAGCAGATGGGGTCAGGGGTCACCAACAGGTCAGGGGTCAGGGTTGTGTGTGTCACCTGATGCTGATTGGCTGACTCTTGATCTGGTAGAAGGTGTCACAGTCTGACGGCAGCAAACTGTCGACCTCGATGTCAGCGACGATACCCGACTCCACCCTGACAGACAGACAGGCAGGCAAACAGTATTAGATTAGATTCAGTGCAGTTAGCGTCCATCAGAAAAACAAACAGCAGAGAGACAGACAGGCTGAGACACAGAGAGACAGACAGGCTGAGATACAGAGAGACAGACAGGTAGGTATAAATATAATGCAGCCTTTGTTAACATTGATTGACAGCTCAAACTGCTGATGTTGGACACCACAGAAGAAGAATGAGGAGGAACAACATCTGTCAACTGCTTTAAATCCCACTTCTTGTCTGTGTGTGTGTGTGTGTGTGTTTCTGCTGAGTCACTTCCCAGCGTACACACACACACTGTAAGAAGTGCCATAGACAGCTGCCCCCCCCCCCCGACTCTGAGCCTCCTCAGAGTTACATTTTTTTTATATATATATATATATATATATATAGAGAGAGAGAGAGAGAGAGAGAGTATATATAATATATTTATTATATGACTTCCTGTCTGAAGTTTAAAGCTGCATCGTGTTACTTTGAATTATCAACTAAAAACTGAACTTCAGGTCCTCAAATCCACAAAAACAATCCAGAAGTCCAGAAGTCCAGACCTGGGTGTCGGTACTGAGACCTGCAGCCAGAGCAGGAAGTACTCAGATACTTTATTGAAGTAAATGTACCAATATTACAGTGTACAAGTACTCCAAAGTCCTGCATTCAGAATACTACTGCAGTAAAAGTATATAAATATTAACAGAACCTGAAAACTGAACAAGTGTCTGATCTACAAATAGAAAATCAAATAAATGTGAAGAGGAGGGACGCGGAGGCATGGGGGGTGCTGCTGCTTCTAAATGGGACGCGGCCCAGCAGACGGCCACACTGTAAAAAGAGTCGCTGCTAAAACAAGCAGACGCATCTGGAAACAGTTTGAAGAGAGAAAAACACACTCGACACCAGCGCTGCTCTTCATCACCTTCATCATAATTTTCATCCATTCACCTCCATGTCTTCATCACACCATCCTCGTCCCCAGCTGAGCACTCTTCATCACTCCTCCTCCTCCTCAGACAGCTCGTTGAACACAAACAGACGACGAGCAGAGAGACGCCTGCTGCTTGTTTTTACTTTTGCTTTCTGTCTCACTGCACACATAATTCGTGTGTGTGTGTGTGTGTGTGTTAGCAGGGTGTGGTGGTGGGACCGAGGGGGAGGAGGGGGAATGACTAGACTGGGCCTGTCGCTTTGCCTGTCTGTCTCTCTGTTTCCCCTGGGAAAATACATGAGAAGACCAGCCGCTGTGTGTGTGTGTGTGTGTGTGTGTGTGTGTGTGTGTGTGTGTGTGTGTGTGTGAGAGTGAGAGAGAGAGAGAGATAATGTTGGATGACTCATTACACCAGGAGGCAAAGAGGATCAGAGGTCAAAGGTCAGACAGTAACAACAACAACCTGGCCGACACAAGTCTCAGACAGGCCATCATCATCATCATCATCACTTTAACTTTACAACTTTTAACTTGCTTCTTTGTGGCAACCCAGGTACCTGAAGAGTACTTCAGACCAAACTCCATTCATAACTTCGGCAATTTAAAGTTTACTTGCCTCTCAGAAAATGTAACTAACTTCCAAAACAAGGCTGAAATAAATTTTGCATCTTTAGAGAAAACATTTCAATTCGGCTCTGATTTTATGCACCAAGACGACTTCATGTTAATAAAAGATGCTTGTTATTTTCACTAACCGCTCCACTGAGACTTCACTGAACACTACCAGATTTAATACAGATAAAATGCTTCTTTGTGGATCAGAGGACATTTATTAAGGTGCAGGTTATCACTTAGAGCAACTGTCATCTTCATCATCAACCTCAACACTGGTGATAGGCCTACTGAGTGTAACTAGCAGCTTTACGTAGGCTATAGTCTCCGATACATGACGAGTCAGTCATGCCAAACTTCATTTGAACATTTTGCAATTTAAAATTAAGTCGCTTCTCCGCTAATTTCACGGTCTTGTTTCCTTAATCTTTAGGAACTCAGGAACTGATCAGAGGTAAATATCAAAACCTATTCTGGTCAATATCTTTATTTAACTTTTTGATACATGCAGTATATCATCAAAAACACATAGACGAACCAACAAATGAAACTTTATTAAGCGATTCCTCTGGTATTCATAAATGTTCAGCGTGGAAACGTGTTTCCTTAATAATGAAATATGATTATAATGAAATATTATTAAGGAAACACGTTCGGTCTGTACTTTATATGCCGATTTTACCAGAAGACTGCAGATCTGACAGATGACTTCAGTCATGTTCAGTTAGTGATGTCTTTGTACCAATGAGCACAGCGGCGCTAAAAATTTAGATTTTTGAACGGGGTTTGGCAAAAGGTTCTCTTCGCAGCAGTAATAACGGTACTTTCCAGAACTTCCGGACTCACCGGACCAGGTTGAGTGTTTCAGCCGAGTCCAGGATGACAAACACGGTCTGCGGCTGCAGGATCCCAGCCTCCAGCTGCTCCAGCTCGGCTCCGCTTCGGTTCTGCTCTCCGGTCTGGATCTGGTCCGGGCTGACAGCTGACATTTCTCCCGAGACAGAGACGTTTTAACCAGCAGAGTGAACAGCACAGAGAGGCGCGTTATTTCCCAGCAGCCACCGGAGGATCAAAGTCTCACAGGAGAAATCACAGCAGCATGTTTCAGTCCAGCTCAGAGACCCGGATCCAAATTGATCCAAACCTGTGGGGGACAGCACAGAGACAAGACCGGGGCTCAGGTTCGGGTCCTCCTCGGAGCTGCTGAGAGGAACACCGGCAGCCTGCACACTGAACCGCAGACAGGCAGACAGACAGACAAAGCGGAGCCGCTGTGAACATAGATATACAGCAAACAGATCAGACCGTCACACGCAGACTCAGAAGAAGATAAAGAAGAAAATCCTGCAAATGTTCAACATTTAACAATTTAAAGACTGCAGGAAGTTTCACCTGGAGACGCTTCCAGGTCCAAACCTTCAGCCCGGATACGGGACGCTGCTGTGCCTTCAGGCCAAGAAAAAACAAATGAATAGATGAATTAATGCTTTGTATAATAGTTCAATCTGTTGTGTCCAAATAACAAGAAAACATAAAGAAAGAATTGAATTAATAATATCAGTGAAACTCGTCGTTCTGCAGAGTCACTGTTATATTTCTGAATATCACTGATCGTTAGTGAACATTGTGTGTTTGTGTTATTAATATGTGCTGATCGTCCGGCCGCACAGGTGTTCTGTTTCCTGATCAGCCAGGTGATCCAGACACCTGCAGACACTTTCACTTCCAAAGTCACCAAACCTGCAGCTGCAGTACAAGTATACAGTAGCAGTACAAGTACCTCACATTGGTAAAACTGTACGTAGTAACTTCCCAGCAGCCTGTGTGACACAGGATACTTTAATGACGTCATTCATTGATAATGAAATGATTAGAAATATGTTGTAAATAAAGACATACAGTATTTAAAGGGTGGAGCGGCACCTGAGCTCCGGCCAGGTGTTCTCTACCCGCTCCGTTTCTGTGTGTGAGTCTTTACAGGAGGCGGGCCTCTCCTCCTAGCAGCCAATAGGACCGCGGTTGGGTTCTCTGACAGCCAATGAGCTGCTGCTGCACATCGGAGTCCGCCATCTTGTTTGTTTATGTCTCTCCTGTTACGGGAAGTGGGGGGGGGGGACTCCGAGGTGACGTCAGCCCACCACGACTGATCACGGCCAGCTCGGACTGCCAAGAGAGCCGTCCAATCAGAGGGCCGGAGAGAGGCGGGGCTTAGCTGTTTTTACACAGCGTTTCATCAGAACGGGATGACGTCATAACAAAAGAAATTTCCCCAAACTATTGATCACTGGATTATTATTATTACTGATGCGCTCGTGCTGTGCACTTTAATGACTCTCAGATTCTTTAAAGTTTCTTTGTAAAATAACAAAAGGAGTAGAAATACTCAATTAAAGTACAAGTAAGTTGTATTTAAGTATATGTACTTTCCAACTCTGTCCACTGCTAAAAGAAATATTCTGTGCTCAACACGATCATATAAAGTAAAGTAAGACTTTATTTTGTCTCTGCAGTATCTTTATACAGTCATGTTGTTTTCTGTTTGAATTCAATTCTTATTTCACATTCACAAATGTACATTTACACTTACCAACTTTTATTTTGTTGGACCTTGAAGGATATTTGAAGAAATATTATAATGCTACACTGCCCCCCCACCATAAATAAAAGAACAGCCATTAATATGTGTAAAATATATCACTTCTTTACCTGCTTTTATTTATTTATTCTGGACACTGGATGGTGCTGTTGCTTCATTTCTAAGTGGTTTAAAGCATCTGAAAGTTTTCAGAAGGCAGCAGCAGTAGTATCAGCAGTAATATCAGCAGTAGTAGTAGTAGTAGTAGTAGTAGTAGTATCAGCAGTAGAAGTAGTAGTAGTATCAGCAGTAGTATGAGCAGTAGTAGTAGTAGTAGCAGCAGTAGTATAAGCAGTAGTAGTAGTAGTAGCAGTAGTATCAGCAGTATTAGCAGTAGCAGTCGTAGTATCAGCAGTAGTAATAGTAGTAGCAGTAGTATCAGCAGTAGTAGTAGCAGTATCAGCAGTAGTAGTAGCAGTAGTAGTAGTAGCAGTAGTAGTATTAGCAGTAGCAGCAGTAGTATCAGCAGTAGTAGTAGTAGTAGCAGTAGTATCAGCAGTAGTAGTAGTAGTAGTAGCAGTAGTAGTAGTAGCAGCAGTAGTAGTAGCAGTATTAGCAGTAGCAGCAGTAGTAGTAGCCGTAGTATCAGCAGTAGTAATAGTAGTAGCAGTAGTAGTAAAAGTAGTAGTAGTAGTAGTAGTAGCAGTAATATCAGCAGTAGTAGTAGTAGTAGTAGTAGTAGCAGTAGTAGCAGCAGTAGTAGTAGTAGCAGTAGTAGCAGCAGTAGTAGTAGTAGTAGCAGTAGTAGCAGCAGTAGCAGTAGGAGTAGTAGTAAACGTAGTAGTAGTAGTAGTAGTAGTAATAATATACTTCCAGTCACCTGGTCACTTTTTATGTTTTTATTTCATTTATAACCTCATAAACATTTCTCATAGTTTTTTCTTACAGAACTGCATGATGGGAAACAGACATGGACAGGATGGAAGGCAGTGGCCGGCCACTAACCAATAACCTGCAATCAATCAATACTCAATAATCAATAATAACAAGTTACCAGAACTACAACAGGAAGAAGAAGAATACACAACCATGCTGCTGTTACACCTGGAGAGAGAGAAGATGGTGGATGTTGTTGTCAGGGTAACTAGCGTCCAGTGGTTGCTATGGTAACACTAGACCAGGAGCTCCAGACCCCGCAGCATATGAAGCCAGCAGCTGTGGAACTCAGTGGTTACCATGGTAACACTGGGGAAGGAGGATTGGGAGCCTGGTGGTTACCGTGGTAACATGCTGCTCCAGTAACCCAGCGGTTACTATAGCAACGAGTCAGGAGATAAGCGCTCTGGTCACAAAAACAATGTCATTCAAATAAATGACCCAGTCCTCCTCTGATTGGCTATAAATATGTTTGACCACATGCCAAAATACGGCCATTTATTAAGATTCTTTGTTTGTTTCATGCATGTTTCAGCTTCATATCAGCGAATGACGTCTGTGTGAATATAAACGGAGGTGGCCTCCATGGTAACAGCAGCCATTAACAGTCCATAACACTGTGACCGTGTGACAGCATGAAAACACGGTTTGAAAAGGTGAAGGTGTCACAGACGGCAGACGACAGAAACAGGAAGTGAAGAACTAAACCAATAATAAACACTTTGGCTTAAAATGATATATAAATACTGTTTTCGTCTGATTTGGCACAAGCAACAGTTCAAGAAACTGGAAGGCAAAATACTGAATCAACTGCAACAAAACCAGGACCGACACAGAACCAGTGTGACAGAACCAGTTTAAACCAGTTCTAACTGGCTGTGGTGCAGCTTCATGCTGACTGGCTGTACTGGTTACAGCTGACTGGTACCGGCTCTAACTGGTCCAAACAGGCTGTAAATGTTTCTAACTGCTTAAACCAATTAAAACGTGATATTGGTGAAAACAGGCGATGACTGGTTATAACTAGAGACGAGTCCAGGTTTTTCACATTAAATAGACAGGAATAAAAACGACTACATGACTTGACTGTGGACACGTCATGGTTTAGCTAACACGGTAATCAACATTAGCTTGATGGGAAACTGAGGTTGTGCATTCAACAGTCTGAACTTGGAAAGTTTAAATCACGATGGAGTAAAATTTAAAGTACACTATATTAACACTTATAAAGTGTGGTGAGTCATGTCAGTAGCTAGCCTCCTAGCTAGAGCTAGCTTGCATTAGCGGGCCCTCACATCTCCAAAAACATCTGAGCAAATTTTCAAGTAGGCGTTGTTTTGGGAAATCAACCACATATTAGAAAACTTGACAGTTAATTTCACACCAAATAAAATAACAAATAATAATTTAATGATGCTCATCTCTAGTTATAAGCAGCTCAAACAGACTGTAACTGGCTGTAAACTGTCGCCCAAAGAAACAACAAGAAATACTTAAATACATAATGCAGATCTGATATATTAGCCAACAACTTCACTAGCGCTGTGTACTGAATACTGTATAGTTTTGAAGTGCACACTGGACCGATACAACACACCACTGTTCAACTGTATCATACACACACTGGTCAGAACCGGTCAGAACCAGTTGGAACCAGTCTCCAAAAGAAAACTCGTACAAAAGAAGCAAAATAATCAACAATTGCCCAACACAAATCACTCAGATTGAAAGTTAAAAAGGTTTTTCACCACATCAAGACAGTTGATGATGATGGGAACTATAAGGCTGAGTTACTGGCCATTTCCTTCCATTCCCACTGGGGGAGGAGAGGTCAACACACCACTAGAGTCTGCTTTACACACCAAAAACACGCTAAAAACACACTGTGACAACCAGAGCCACGCACAGACCGAGCACCGTGACTCAGCTGAGGTAGAAGGTAAAGAAAGACTTCAACATTTTGAGGAATCCAGAGTCAGATGTTTCAGATGGATATGACTTTCATTTCTGTGTCCAGGACGTGTTTAGCCTAGCTTAGCACAAAAACTGGAAGCAGGGGAAACTGTTAGCCTAGCTCCACCAAAAGAGAAAATTTCACCTCCCAACAATTCCAGACCATTCGCTGGTATTTTATGTTATGCTAAAGGTTTTAAAGTTCAGCTAAACACATAAACACTGTTAGCTTACTTTATAAATAACTTACTTGTTAGTTTAGCAGAGCACTGTGTTAGTTTTACCATTTAGCTGTCACTTGTTAGCTTAGAGCACAAACTGCATTCTCTCTGTCAGTATAGAATTTGGCAGCTAGCTAGTTAAATACTAAATTAAAGGCTGTACACTAAGGAGTACCAGCTTGTGTTGTGGCTTTGAACAGAATCACTTCCTGGTCCTGTAGCTGTCCTGGACACACAGACATGAAACTGATACCTGTAACATCTGACTTTGGAGAAGACAGAGAACAAGATGATTTACTAAAATGTCCGATTGTTCCTTTAACCTTCACCTGGTTAGCTGTTAATCTAAACTGTGGAGCAAACATGGCCGCCGCTGAAACCCAAACTGTCTGTTTGGCTCTGGCTGTGTGGAGAAACAGCGAGCGCTAACCTTTAATCTTTACATAGTCACATGACCGAGGGGTCACAGGAGAATAAATTATATTTACAAAAACTTTACTCTTTGTTTTCTTCTTGCATCAACTTGCATCAAGCAAACATCAAATACAACCCAGACTCATAAACACAGAAATATCCAACAAGAAGTCTGTCTTTTCACTTCATCATAGCATCAGATAGATTAATCAGAATAACAATAATAATATTAATAATATTCGCTTTTTTCACTATCAAAACACTTTGTCCAAAAGGTGTTTATAGACACCGAGAGAGAAATACTGGACCACTGGAAGTGAAGATGATAAAAAACAACTCGAGTCTCTTTTCTTTTGGGTTCAGGTCAGATCGGCTCCATCTAATCGCTGGATTCAGAAACAGAAACCATCGAGTGCGTCGATCTGAGCAGTGGTTCGGTGTTCAGTCTGAACTCAGCAGAAACATGAAGGTTTACGGTCCAGTCGGGTTTCTGCTTCCTCTCAGAGACTCTTCATGTCTCCATCCGTCTTAAAAAACTCTCAAACTTTTTACATCCAACTTAAAAAAACCCAGAACAAACCCACCACCACCATCTGGGACGGGGAT
Organism: Maccullochella peelii; assembly: GCA_002120245.1. Classification (NCBI taxonomy): domain Eukaryota; kingdom Metazoa; phylum Chordata; class Actinopteri; order Centrarchiformes; family Percichthyidae; genus Maccullochella; species Maccullochella peelii. Next base: position 8,597 of record LKNJ01005459.1, read on the forward strand.
CACCAGAGTCCTGCAGAAGCCTCATATCCCCAGGTGATTAGAGTGCCAACTGACGACTGTTTTCATTTTCAGTTATTATTTTCTCAATTAATCAATTAGTCGTCTGTTTTGTGCGACCAAAAGTCCAAAACACAAGGAGATTCAGTTCACTGAGATTTAAAACCAGCAGAAAACAGCGGAACCAGGTCCATCTGCACACTTCTGCTTAAAAACGACCTAAATCGTTCATCGATTAATCCACTAATCATTTCAGCTCTACATGACAGTCAATCATTGCTCATTTAAACTGTTGATGTCATCATGTAAACGTTCTCTGATTGGTCAGGAGAATCTTTCTCTGCTTCGTGTTTTCGTGAAATGAATCTGTTCGTGTTTTTGAAAAGAACTCTGAGAACTAAACACGGACAATTGGAGTTATTTTGACATTTGACAAAGAAATATTACTAATATATATATAATATTATAATATGTATATTATATTACTAATGTGCAGATAAACTGACAGTGAAAATCTCGAACTGAGACTAGAAAAGTTTGTTTGAGTGAGATTTCTTCAGGTCCACGATGAGCCGCCTCAGTGATTTTATAAAAACCTGCAGTACCCGACTTCAGCAGTAGAGGGCAGAGAGGCTGCAGGTAAAACGAGTCCACGCCTTGGAGCAGAGGCTGCTGGGAAATGTAGTTACCTGCAGACAGGTGTGGAGGTCACAGCAGCAGTTTCAAAAGAAATCTGGTGAATTTTGTCTTCGGAGGAAATTTGGGATTAAAAACGAAAAAGTGCATTTAAAGAGGACACGTCAGTCTTTTCTTCTTTCATGTTTTAAAAATCTCACAGCGTTTCCTCAGTCTGACAGTTTATATCCACTTCCTGTTTGAGCTCAGGAAACCAGCACCGCTACACTTTATCTTTTAAAAACGGGAGAATCTCTGATTTCAGGGGCGACAGCAGCGGCTGACCCTCAGTTTCAGTTCGGATCTGAACCGTCACCATGTTCCAGTTTGACTCCAACATGAGTCTCTGTGCCTGTTAATCCGCTCGGCTCGGGTTTTCGTTGATTGTTGGGAGATGACCAGAAAAACACAGTAGAAGTCTGCACACGCCCATTACTTCCTGTATCAGAGACCAGAACCTGGACCTGAGTCAGTCTGGGTCCAGATCATATCAGCACCATCACCACTCAACAACGTTCACATTAGACGATTCTGCAAAACCCAGATTACATCCAACATCAACTTTTTAAAGGGTCATCAAATTACTGCAGTCTGGTGTAACATGAACCAGGTGGTGGAGAAGGTTACACAGATCGCAGCTCTGTGACGGGACGTGAACTCCGGTCTCCTGCCTGCGTGCGTGAGTTTCTTTATCTGAACATGTCCGCTGGTCTCCACACAGACCGTCCATGTGCAGCCAGTGTGACTGAGTCACCTGTCACCTGTCCTTGACTTGACAACATGCTACTTCCTGCATTAGCTCTAAACGTTGGCGTTAGACGCAAACTGTGAGGTGCAGAACTGTCCGATGTGAACGTGATTCAGAGGGATTCTGGTCTGGAGTAGACTAACTGTGTCCCGGCAGAGTCCTGTTGTCCTGGTCTGTAACTCAGTCTCTCACTCCGACTTTCTTTCATTGGACGACTGAAAGGTGTTTCTGGGGTTTACGTCATGTTGATGACACAGTGATGTTGTCAAGTAAAAATAAAGCGAGGTGCTAAACGTGCGACTGTGTTGCTGAAGCTTCTCGGTGTTGTCTGACTGTTCACACAGTAAACAAGCTCAGAGTGACTTTCAGTAACGGAGACGTCAAGTGAAACACATCCGTCCACTCGACCTGCTGAATAAAACGCCACATGGACACAGCAGGAGTTTAATAAGTGTGCTTTAGGAAACGTCCAATCAGAGAGCTTCAGACTAAAACTGATGGAGAAATTCACAAATCTGAATCTTTTCACTTAAAAATTTTGGATCCGTTTTCTGCTCTGGATGGAGGCGTCTCCATCGGCAACCGCAGCTGAGGCTTATGGGTACTGTAGTGTTTAAAGCCTGACAGACCAAACTGAGGGGAGAAAACACAGCGGCGGTTCTGTGTTCTGATGTTAGTTAAAAGGAAAGTTTCCTGTGAGAGAAGAGGCTCCGCTCACTCACTACGAGATGGCACAGGTGAAAAGAAAAGGTGAAGACAGAGGGAGAGACGCCATCTTGTGTCAACAGGAGGAATCATGCAGCCGAACGTTAAATACAGAGAGCTCCGTGTGTGTGTGTGTGTGTGTGTGTGTGTGTGTGTGTGTGCGCGTTAAATATCAATATGTACTGGTTTTCAAAGGGATCGATATTTTAAAGACTCCGCCTTCATCATCGCCATGCTTCCTCGTCCAATAGAATCACGTGGTCTCCCCCTCTGCGGCAGCCACTAGCTCCTCCCCCTCCTCCTCCAGACTCTCCACAATTGGCCGGTGGATCTGATGCTCCTCCCCCCTCCCGGCCCTCGACAGGACGTCCATCCACCGCCGCTGTAGCTCCTCCCCCTCAGCGTTGAAGTACAGGGTCAGGTGACTCTGGGAGATCTTGAAGGCGTGGCGTCGCTCCAGGCGGTCACATGACTCAGGAAGAGAGACCTCGAAGCCAATCAGAGGCACGCTACGCTGTGCCTTCACGTCCTGGTGGGAGAATAACAGATACAGTCAGAGTGCATCATGGGTATTCTACCATGGCCAAAGACCAAAGGAAACAAAACCTGAAAACCATCATCATTGCTGCTGCAGAACACTGCAGCGTTGTTGGTTGGTGCTGCAGCCTGTAGGGGGTGGCATCACCAGCAGACTGCTCCAGTCCTCAGGTGTCCTCCAGCTGCTGGACAGTGTTTGACATTAATAACGTACCTGTGGAGCTCCGTAGATGTAGAGCACCAGTGGCTCATTTTCAGGGATGACGAACCAGGCCTTCTGCCAGCCCCGCCCCCCTCCTTTCTCCATGTGGTGAAGAAAACTACAAATCACACTGTTCTCTGCTGCCAGGGAGGCCTGTTTCTATGGCAACAAGAGACAGAGCGAGAGAGCGTCAGCTTTCTGCTCAACCTTAAAATGAGAAAACGTTCTATTGTTTTGGTGACATTAGCGTCTGTCAGTGGGACAAACGTGGTCATATACGGACCCAAGAACGCACACAGAGAAATGGTGATGTCATAGTGATGTCACACTAACCTCCAGGATGGAGCGCCTCCTGTGGGTGCTGCTGGTCAGCGTGGTGGGCGAGGGCGACACTCCCACCAGCATGGCGTAGCAGTCGACACACACGCGGTTGGTCCGGTTGTTGTCGTACGACAGACGAGCACGAAACTCTGAACATTTCCCACAAACCACCTGGATTCAACACGGACAGGAAGTTACAGCAACACGGCCTGAACGTGTTAACGTCCTGTTGGCTCTCTATCTCACTGAATGAATGTGTTGTGGAGCCGACCCGGGTCTGTCCACAGGTGTGCTCTAAGTGTGGGTAGGTAAGATAAGGTGAACGTACGTGTCCGCAGGCTTTACAGTGATGTCGTCTCTTGGTGATGGAGTTGAATGGCTCCTGACACTTCATGCACAGAGTGACTTCCTTCTCTCTGATCGGAGTCGGCGCTCTCTTTCCCAACTCCACGCAGCTCTGAGACAGACAGATGAAGAAGAGGAGTTATGATGGACCTCTTCAGCAGCTGGAGGTCTCCGGTCTACAGGACCGTAGTCAGCCGCCAGGACAACATTAGAAATGAAGAGGGTTTCTACGCTCGGTTACCAAAGCAGAACTTCAGACAAGTACACGAAGCTGAATAATCCATGTTCCTGGGTTCTGACTGGTTTACCTGCTGCAGGTTTACCTGCAGACGTTACTCTGAAACTCAGACTGAACCTGAACGCAGCGATGGTTCAGGAATATGCAGCTTGTGATGTGGTTCTGTATCAGAGCTGCTGGATTCAAACTTGTGACCATAAATCAGAAGCCAGAAGACATGAAGATATCAAAGGAGAGGAGGAAGAGGAGGAGGACGACAAACTTAAAGAACATCAGTGTTCCTGATAAAAGAGTTCAAGATGAAAACAATAAAAACCTGCAAAAATCTACCATCATTTCTAAGAATCTCCTAATGCTCAGATTGAGTCCAGATGGTTCTGGGAAACGTGACAGATCAGAGAGCGAGTTACCGGGGAGTGAGGCGGCGTGGACTCGTCGTCTCGTAGTGAACAGTTCAGGTGTCTGAAGCTCTCCATCGTCTGCTCGTGTCTCTGGATGGTCGCCTGGATGGCCTGACAACACACACACACACACACACACACAAACTCACACAAAGATAACGGCACTAAGAAATAAACACCAGTCTGGAATAACAGATAATAAAGTCAACACTTCCTGCAGAAGTTTCACATTAAAAGCCTGCTCTACACTTTGAGCGTGACGCCAGCTGAAGGTGCTCAGGTTCCTCTTCATGATCCGTTGACCTTGTTTTGGATTGTTTGGTTTGATTTTTTTGTCCCTTCATTGATATTTTAGATTTTCACTTTTTCTACTTTGTTCTTCAGCTGCTGCACAACACGTTCTGTCTCATCTTCTGTAACCGAACACCAGCAAGAGTCACTGATGAATGTCCTCTATTGCACCTGGAACCACACCCAACAGTGATGTCACGCTGTACTGGAGTACACTGTGACATCACTGCAGCGAGGCGGACCACTGGAGGTGAACAGAAATCAGATTTTCCCGATGGAGTTCAATTACAGTGTAACAGCAGAACGAGGCAGCAGACAGTCGTCCTGCGTTACCTGTATCCAGTCCTTCTTCTCCTCCTCTGTCCTGCAGAGACACAAGCACACAGATAGACAGTCAGCACAGCTCTGTGGGACGGCTGCTTTCCACTAACATGCACCTCAATAAATTCAGCTGATGTCGGGTTCAGACTTCAGAAACCCGCCCGTCACACAGACGCAGGACGTCACCAACAGCTGATGATTTCATCCCGTGTTGTGAGTCATAGTAGACGACAACTGACGTCCCAACAGAAAAACGAATACGACAAATTCCAGGACGTGTTGATGACGTTAGCCAATAGGAGCACAGAGCACACCGCTTCAGATGCCATGTTTGCTTACATACTAAAGTTGGTCCCTATTACCTCCTTCCCAATGACATCACACAGGTCGTGAAAGACGCCGAGCTGTCATTGGTCGGGGGGCAACGTGTAGTCTGTCGTGTCTCTCGGCCGAAATTAATGACTGTAATAACCTGACACAGTGACTGTTGACAGACAGAAAGACGGGAGAGTCCTTGTAAGACAGCCACAACTGTCTGTTTGTCTGTCTGTACGTACCTGGCCTGCAGCTCCAGGGATCTCTGTTTTCCAGACACCAGGAACGTCCTAGGAACTGCAGCACTGCTGGTCTCCTTCAGCTGGACAGAGAGAGAGAGAGACAGGTGGACAGAGAGAGAGAAACAGGTGGACAGAGAGAGAGAGAGAGAGACAGGTGGACAGAGAGAGAGAGAGACAGGTGGACAGAGAGAGACAGGTGGACAGAGAGAGAGAGACAGGTGGACAGAGAGAGAGAGACAGGTGGACAGAGAGAGAGAGAGAGAGAGGGACAGAGAGAGAGAGAGAGAGAGAGAGAGAGAGAGAGAGAGAGAAACAGGTGGACAGAGAGAGAGAGACAGGTGGACAGACAGAGAGAAACAGGTGGACAGAGAGAGAGAGAGAGAGACAGGTGGACAGAGAGCGAGAGAGAGACAGACAGAGAGAGACAGGTGGACAGGTTTAATCAGGTACAGGAGCAGAAGGCGGAGCTCAGTAATCAGCGGATGACGTCTCACCTCCATTCCGTCCACATCGATGCGAGCGCGGACGCCGTACTTCTGACCAATCAGACGCAGCTTCGGGACACAGTACAGCAACCTGTCATTAAACTACAGAGACAGACAGGTGTCACTTATTACTGCTGACTGCGTCAACACTACAGCAGAACACAGCAGAACAGAACAGAGTACCAAGATGAGGTATCGGTCCTGCGTGGTCCCGTTCTTGTTGGACAGTTTGAGGATGTGTCCTTCTTTGATGAGCTCGTTTGTCGGGTTAACGATGTCTTCTTCTCCTCCCAACAACTCGTACACCTTCAACAACTTCCTCATCCGCTCCTGGCACAGAGACAGGTAGGGACAGGGAGACAGGGAGAGACAGGGAGAGACAGAAACAGGGAGACAGGTAGAGACAGGAAGAGACAGGGAGACAGAGAGACAGGTAGGGACAGAGAGACAGGTAGAGTCAGTGATTTGTAAGCACAAAGTCCTGGATCCGGTCTGGACCAGAGTTCCTGAGAGGTGGAGCTCTGGGGTTCAGTGAGACGACAGGAAACATCCTGCTGGGACGAGCTGGACTCGAGTCTGGACTACACTGCTGTTCTACAGTATCAGGGAGGAGTCAGAGTCCACAGCTTCTCTAAAACTGAGACTTCATTCTCATAATATCATGACTGCACCTCAGAAAACCCGGGAGAGACCAGGATCCGGTTTCACATAGATACTTAAGACTGGCCCGTAAGGTTCAGGTCTCTTCAGAAGAGACCTGGGTCCAGTTCTCTGAGAACTGTTGACATTTGAAGACATCAGAAGAATATGACACTGTCCCTGAAGGCCGGCAGGATGAAGGATGAGGAGGATGAAGGTCTGGTGCAATGCCGATAAGATCAGTGAAGGCAGACCTACTGTTATTATTGTCTGCACTAACATGGATCCTGTTCCTGACTGACTCGACTTCAGCCAAGGAGGACCCAAACACCAGAGCCGTTCAGACACTTAATGAGGGGAAGTTTAATTAAAGAGGAAGGTTAATGACACACTGACAGTGTCTGATCTGACTGTGTGTGATGTGGTCTGAACTGTGGCAGCCCATAATGACCATGGTCACCATGGTGAGGATGGCTGACAGTTCAACTCTCTTACCATCTTTCTGATGGCAGCGTTGGAGTGTTCTGCTGCCGTGGCGATCAGCTCCAGAGACTCTGCAGAGAGAAACCAGGAGTTCATGACGGAGGGTTTACATATAATCAATGTTGGATCTGTTGCTGATCAATGATTAAAGACACAGAAATAAAACATTGATTCCCTCAGAAAGCTCCTCCAGAGTCTTCATGTTTACTTGTGTTTGTGTGCTGGAGTTCTACAGGAAGGTTCCTGATCTTTTCCACTGCAGGAACACAGACTAACGTGCGGTTCTCAGTCACTTTGGGGACGATTACAAACAAATGAAGGACGACAACGAAGCAGTGGAGCAAATTGAAAACTACCAAGCGGTTGGACGAGCTGGAGCTAGGGACCTGGATTCAGAGTAACTGAAAGAAAATCAATAACAATATCAGCTCCACCTGTTGGTCTGTCTGTCCTACAGAATGTTAACACAACAGAGTCGTCCAGCTGTTTACAGAGAAGTCACTGCATTCCTGAAGGTTCGGTTCTTGTGTCGAACCTGATTACAGGTTCTTGAGTTCCTGCGGTGGGAAAGAGCTGGATGTCTCAGGTGGTGCTGAGTGATGGTGTCCTGATGTTCCTGCATGTGTGCGTTTGTTTTACGTACTCTGGGCGTCCCGGTAGTCCGGCGCGTCCTCTGGCAGTCGGTGCAGATAATCTTTGAGCAGTAGCTCATAGCGAGGAATCCTCTGAACCGGCTCCAACATGTGATGCTGCAGAGTCAGGTTCCCACAGCGCTCCTCCCTCTGCACCAAGACCACAACACCACACATATTACAACCCATAAACAGACAGACAGACAGAGCAGCAGCAGCAGCAGCAGTGAATCTGGACCTGGATCTCCTGGATGATGGTCTTGAACTGAGCCGATCTCTCCATCCAGGTGTTCACCAGCTCCATGGCTCGGTCAAAGTTCTTCACGTACTCGCCGTACATCTTCAGGAAGGGAGCCAGCTTCTGCAGGATGTCCCCGATCCGCGGGTTTGAGTCCCTGCAGACAAAAGAGGAATGAAGTCAAAGCAACTCCTAAAGAAGGAGAACCAGCAGGAGAAGAGGAGGAGCATCCTCACCACTCCTCCATTCGTTTCTGCAGCGCCGGCAGCAGGAACTGCTGGTGGAAACAGTAGATGGAGCAGATGTTGGAGAAGATTCCCTGAACGACGTCGCAGGGGAAGTAGGAGCGAGACCGAGCCTCCTCCAGGAGCCGGGCGCAGAAAACCTGCAGCAGGAGAAATAAACAGGAAACAGCCCTGCAGGGTAAATACTGTGAGGTTTCCATGATAACAGTGACAGAGTCAGCAACAGACTGTTAGCGGAGGCTCAGAGCTCAGGTGGCTCACCTGGTCCAGGAGGTGGAGCTTAGAGACGTAGGCAGTCTCTGTGTGCAGCAGCTCGTTGGCGATGTTAAAGACTCTCTGCTGGATGGACAGCTGGACAGACGGAAAGACAACATTAAATAGGTGACCCCCACAGGTGAGGCTTCAGGACCTCTACAGGCGTTAATCTCTACATCCTGTTTCTACGTTACAGAAAGTGATCAAACGTATTGATAGACTCTGATAGGCTGTTACTCTGCATCATGTGACCTCCTGCCTGTAGGTGGCGCTTCAATAAAACAACTTGTCCTTTACCTGAACAAAGTGCTGAGCGCCACCTGTCTTTCTCTTCCTGTCTCACCTCAGCAGAGTCCTGTCTGTCTGCCTTGGGGGGGGGCAGCACCAGTGTTAGCTCAGCCTCCTCCTCCTCGAGGTCGCTGTCTCCCTCCTCAGAGAACTCTCTCCTCCTCCTGGCTCCTCCCCGCACCTCCTCCCCCTCCCCTCCCTCTCCCGCGTACGAGGACGATCTGGAGAGGCGGGGCAGGAGGGCGGGGCTACAGGGGTAAGCCACGCCCCCGTCATCCACGCCGGCGAAGCAGAGCTCCTCACTGTGCGATGGAGAGCTGATGCTGTCGATGCCGCTGTCACGATTGGCCAGCTTCCCATCCGTCTGCGAGGAGGGGAGGGACAGACGCTCTGAGGGGAGCTCCGATTGGTCGATCAGCAGCGGCTGCTGCGGTTGTTGCTCCCTCATCTCCACAGCAACCATGTCATCCTCCAGGTGTTTCTCTGAGGCGCTGTAACCCGACTCCATGGAGAGACGTTTCTGATGTAGGTCGTCACGACATGCCGCCGCCAGCTCTTCATCATCATCATCTTCATCATCGTGGTCATCGTGCAGGTTGCCTTCCTCCCCCTCGCCCCCCAGTGTGATGTCATCATCACCTTTGAGCTCAGAGGGCGGCTCCTCTTCAGGTGGGGGAGGGGCGGGCGATGATGATGATGGTGGTGATGAAGGTCGGGAGGAGGGGGGGTCAGGGAGGCGGGGACACACAGCCCCCCCGGTGATGTCAGGAACCACGATGATCTGCTCGCTGCGCACACACACACACACACACACACACACAATAAAATCTCCATAAAAGCTTTAACGATGACATCACCCTCATCTGACCAATCACAACTCACCGCTCAAACTTCTCGATGAGTGACAGGACGCAGGTGGGGGAGGCAGTGCCGTCGGCGCGGGTGGGCGGAGTCCGGCCCCCACGGGGGTCTGCTGGGAGGGGTCTGCAGGGCGGGGGAGGGGGGAGGGGCTTGTCTGGAGCCCGGGGGCGTGGCCTCGACACCCCCGCCTGCTGCTGGAGGTGGGGGGGCTTTGGGGGGACTGTGGAGGGCGGGATCATAAACTCAATGTCTCAGATTTTTAAGTAAAACAAATGTAAATATTGAAGTTAGTTACCCTGAGGTTTGGGCCCGGGCAGCGGTGGTCTGTTCTTGCTCGGTGGTGTTATTGTGGTAGCTGGCGGCTCCGGTGGCCCCGTGTCGTTGACCAGCAGCAGCCTGGTAGCAGAGCCACGGCGCTCCGTTAGCTCCGCCCCTCCCCCCAGGGAGGCGGGGCCTGATGAGGAGGAGCTGGGCCCCGGGTTGGAGCTCGGCTGCTGGGGAGCGTCGGTGTCTAGCACCCCCTGGTGGCCGCACGGCGAGCAGGACGGCTCCAGAGAGAGACTCTTAGTCAGCAAGGTGGGACTGGAGGAGGAGGAGGGACCTGAGGGGGGGTGGGGAGGATAGGTCAGAATTGTGATCACATGGCATAAAGGCCACGCCCACAGACTGCCAAAATAAAAGCCTTTCGCTTTTCATAAGAAAAACAAACAAAATTCACTTCAGTTTATTCATATAGTGCCAGATCATAACAAAGTTATTTCAGGACTCTTTTTCATAAAGAGCACGTCTAGACCGACTCTTTATGTTTACAGAGACCCAACAATTCCCCCATGAGCAGCACTAGGAGACAGTGGCAAGGAAAAACTCCCTTTAACAGGCAGAAACCTCAAGCAGAACCAGGCTCTGGGTGGGCGGTCATCTGCTTCGACCGGACAAAACAAACGACTCGTGTTTTCTATTTTCAAAGAAGAAGAAATATCTTCCACGTTTAAGGTGAAACATAAATACAATCCACTTCCAGGTGTTCCAGGTAAGAATCATAATGCATTTAAAATATTGGCTACTCCATTAAAAGTAAAAACACACCAACACGTATCAGCACGATGAGCACAAACTAATACGAAGTCAGACAGACAGACAGTCAGACAGACAGTTTGTGGATGGCAGGATGAAATCAGCTGATTGTAAAAACAGCCTCCACACACACACACAGTAATAGCTTCCACATGAGGTCTCTGGCTGTTGGACAGAAATAAACTCACATGGAGGACAGAGAGAGACGTCTGTTACGGCCGTAGCTCATTGGCTGAATCCTGGTACTCCCTGACAGCTGATTGGCTAAAAGGAATAATTTAAAACAAAACAGCCACTCGCCTTCATTTCTCTCTCTGTTGAGAAAATCAAGACTTTTATTTTGTTGAACTCTGTTGTGTTCATATTACAGCTACTACAACTCCCATGAGGCTTTGCCACCATCCAGCGGCTCAGACTGATAGGGGGGGTGCGGCAACAGTAACATCTGCTGTGGATAAAGGTATAAGTTATTAATTATTCATCTTATTGATGGGACTGACCGACTGGATCCTCTGATTATTGACACATTTTTAATGGCAGCTCTCCAAACTCTGTGAGATTCTTTAACATGATTCTTCAGGCTGTTTTCTGTCTGCAGCAGATCAATATCCTCAAGGCTACGACCTCAGAGGAAACTGGTGATCTGATTGGTCAGAGCCGCTCTGTGGGGAACATCTTCTGCTCCAACAGCCGAGCGTCTACAAACAGATTTACTCTGAAAATAACACTAATAATATAAAACCATCACTAATAAATAAACCAATAATAGCATAATAACAGGAGCTATGAGTGTGTGTGTGTGAACAGATGTCAACATGATGGGAGAGGTCACGGGAAAACATCAGCAGGCTGATCTAAAGCAGATGGTGTGTGTGTGTGTTGTACTCAGCGGTCTGAGTCATTAAACTGAGTTCAGACCAACAGTCAGTAATTTTTATTCTCATGTTGTCAGTGATTCTTGACTGACCACACTACATTACCTAGAATCCTTCCTGAGTTTCTTCTTCCTCTAAATAGACCTGCTGGAGAGTTTATTTAGTTTGTTAGGTAGGTGGGTCAGTCTGTAGGGGGGTAGACAGGTAGGAGGGTCAGTCTACAGGGGGGTAGAGAGGTAGGTGGGTCAGTCTGTAGGGGGGTATTAGGCAGCCTGCCAGTAGGTAGGTCAGTAGAACAGGCTAACAGTAGGTAGGCTAACAGTTTCCCCCTGCTTCCAGTATTTGTACTAAGCTAGGCTAACCGCGTCCTGAACCATCTCTGTACAGACACACAGACATGAGACTGATATTGATCTGAAACAAGATCAACAACAAGAGGATTTACTAAATATGTTGGACTGTTCCTTTAATACATCCAGGCTGCAGCACCACTGCCACCTCCACACACATGTTCAGCAGTGTGTGTGTGTCAGATCTCTGTGCTGAATGTAAATCAACTCTGCAGAATATAAACTGATCGAATCAACATATATCTTCGTCCAGACCGCAGCTCAGAGGTGATGATGGGCAGAATCCACAACACGACGTCAACACAGACGTGTGATGTCAGACGTGTGATGTCAGACCTGCAATGTCAGCACAGACGTGTGATGCAACATGTTACTAACACCGAACAGTCGTCGGTACTTTCATCAGAGAATCTGAAGGAGGTTCCAGTTGTTCTTTAAGGTGTTCCACTTGTCATTGAGGAGGTTCTATAGGGCCTCAAGAATATGTCAGGGCTCAATAAGGAGGTTAGAGGGTTCTTTAGGTGCTTGAACACATATGGGAGATTTTGGAGTGTCATGTTAGACAGAGTCACCAAAATCAAACACCAAATGAGGGAATACGTTTTAGAGGAACGTTGTTCAGCCATCCTGGAGAACTGAAGCTGTTCTGGAGGCTCAAGGTGGAACAACACCTCACATGTTTACTTTAGTCTTTCCTCCATGTGTGCATTACCTGGAGAACCTAAAGGAGGTTCTAGTGGGTTTTTAAATTGAGGGTCTGGGGACAGAAGGTTTTATGTTGTACAGACTGTAAAGCACTTTGTGGTTTTGGGTTGTATGAATAAAACTGACTAGCTTAACTTCAGGAAGTTCTAGTGGTCATTGAGGAGGTTGTTTAAGAGGTTCTAATGGCCAATCAGTAGGTTCTAGAGGTGCTTTACAAGGTTCTAGTGTTGACTGATGAGATTCTAGGGGTCATTAGGGAGATTCTAGCCTACATGCCCTTTAGGTGGTTCTAGTTGCCCTTAAGAGAGCTCTAGTGGTCATGAAGGATGCTACAGGGGTATCTGGATCCAGGCCAGACCTCCAGATGAGGACTGAACGATTTGATCTGGATTCTTATTATAAAGCGTTCTGCTGCATTAATAGTCTGTCCTGATCCAGATCAGACCTCAGGTGGGGATGAGGTCTGCATACAAGCATCATGTTACAGACAGACTCAGCTGCTCCACCTGATTCTGCAGAACATGTGTGTGTGGTGGAGGGGGTGTGTCCGTCTGTCTGCAGAAACACACTAACTACTGACACCACCTCCATCCTGCTGTTAATCAGCATCCACGTTTAAAATCAATGGAATAGGAGTCAATCAATAAAATCACACGCAGTCTGGCTTTAATTAGACCTCCTGACTGTTTCCTGACTGTTTAAAATCGGACTGATGAGGATTTCCTGTCAATGATGAAATGAAACATAGAAAACAGAGAATTGATCAGCTGATTGGGTCATATAGTATATAATATTAATAATATTGATCAGCATGTTGAATAAAGATCGTTGGAGCTGATCGGAGCCGCAGAGTCACATCTGGCAGACGCAGTATCACGCAGCCATGCGAGCCTACATTCACTGCGGCGAGATGTCGGTCAGTGTGCGCGCGTGCACGACGGCCTGTGTGAGCGCGCGTCTGTCATTCCCAACCCCCATCATCAGGATCATCAATAATAATCATCTTCATGACTTTTATTTTCCGACAGAAAACAAACCACAATAAGATGCGGGCTGCTCTGCGTGTGCGCGTGATCGTGCGGCGGTTTTCAGCAGGTAGTAATGTAAATGGAACGGTGCGTGCACAGTGCGTGCACGGTGCAGATGTATGTGACCGTGTGTGCAGACTCACCCCTGCTCAGGCTGCTTCTGTCCATGTACATCGCGCAGCAAAACACAAATCCGGTCATTAAAGAAAATGTTGGTGCGGGGAGAGAGCGGCTCTCCCGGTCCACGCACGGAGAAGAAACCGGGTCAGCTCCACACGCGCGCGCGCGCGCACACACACACACACACACACACACACACACACACAGAGGAACGGACCGGACCGGAACGGAACGGTTCGGACCAACAGACACACCGACGGTCCGAACCGGCTGACAACCGACAGACTGCTGCTACAGTATGGATAAGTAGGTTAGATCCGATCGGTTTGTTTCAGAGGGCTGCCCGGTGTGTGAGAGGCGGGCGGCGGCAGAGAGAGAAAGAGAAACAGAGGGGAGGGGGGGCTTGGTGTATATCTCTCGCTCCTCCATTCTGGTTTCCATGACAACAAATTAAGAAAAAGAAAGAGAGACAGACAGAGAGAGGGACAGACAGACAGACAGACAGAGAGAGGGACAGACAGACAGAGAGAGAAACAGAGACAGACAAAGAGAGGAACAGACAGACAGACAGACAGAGAGACAGACAGAGAGAGTGAATGCGTGAATATGATCAAAGAAGAAATCTGATCTCCTACATGTTATTATAAAGCCTGTTTAACATGTCACTTACTGATATTAGTTATTGACAGACGTGTTACAGACAGATAACCGACGTGTTACTGACGGATACCTGACGTGTTACAGACAGATAACCGACGTGTTACTGACGTGTTCCTGACGGATAACCGACGTGTTACTGACGTGTTCCTGATGGATAACCGACCTGTTACTGACGTGTTACTAACGGATACCTGACGTGTTACTGACGGATAACCGACGTGTTACTGACGGATAACCGACGTGTTCCTGACGGATAACCGACGTGTTCCTGACGGATAAC
>LKNJ01005460.1:310-37296 GCA_002120245.1 Maccullochella peelii
GCGGAGTCTGGATCTGTGGTTGAAGAACACAGGTTGACCTGCTGCCCCCGTGTTCCTGCTAAACAGCGGCTGCCTGTCTAATTATTATATTGCTATTAGTATTTTTATTAATATTAACATCAATACCATTACCACTACTATTACATTACATCTCTATGTAGAACTGTATGTTCTCTTTCCTCTCTCTCAACCCAACTGGTCGAGGCAGATGACCTCCCACCCAGAGCCTGGTTCTGGTTCTGCTCAAATTTTCTGCCTGTTTAAAGGGAGTTTTTCCTTGCCACGGTCGCTTAGTGCTTGCTCATTGTGGGAATTGTTGGGTCGGTCTAGACCTGCTCTGTATGTGCCCTGAGATAACTTTGTTATGATATGGTGCTATATAAATAAAACTGAATTGGAAAAACAAGCAGTAAATTCACATTTAATAATACTGAATCTGATAAAAACGAACTCATGATCACAACTATCGACAAATCCATTCATTAGTTGACTGTTTCAGCACTTTTGCAAACAGCTGCTTCGGGGTTTTAGATGGATGAATCATGCCTGATCATGATGATACATCTACATTAAAGTGATAGACTCGTAGACTGGAGTAGCATCCATCCGTCTGTGATTTTCATTTGCAGCCTGTACATCACTTTAGCATTTACTGTCTTTCCCAGTCAGCTCAGCCTTGAAAGTTGACCAGCGCTGCACCACTGCCCCCTGCAGGTAGAACAGCACTAACACACTCAGTAATGTCCATCCCTTTGCGTTCTGCATTTCTTTTTTTACTCATCCAATGTTGAGACAAGGTTAGGGGCCAGGCTGCATGGTATATTTAACAGTACATGTCACACTGACTGGCAGTGTAAAAAGTGATTAGCAGATTTTCCAGTCATGGCAGAAATACTCTGAATTTCTGATTCAAACTTATTTTCAAAATCTGAACGTTTATCAGCAAATTCTCCCCTTACAAACATTTAGAGTCTGTGGGTATAGAGAACATCTTAATTGAATGTAATGAAATGGCTGATATTTTTTAAAGAGAATTAGAGATTTCGTTGTCTGTAAATTTGACATTTATTAATATTGATAAATTCTATTAACCCTCATCCTACCAACATATTAAACATGCAAGGACTACCAAAGAATAAACTACTGTAAGAAACAACCATCATAGAAAAATGTTAACTTATTTCTGCTCAAAACATTATTAGTTATGTAATTACTGACATATGAAAAAATAAAACAGATTATTATTTTAGGAAAGTTACAGTTTGTATTTCTGACTTTGAACAGAGCAGTTTTAGAGTAATCGACAGAGCACATGAGGAAATCTGTGTCCGTCTCTTTCTAAATGACAAATACATTGGTATTTTTAAAAAGCACTAATTGAAACAGAAAACGATTATATGAAGTCATTAGGAACAAATTGACAAAGTCATGAAAAATTGCACCTGTGAAATATGACAAAATGAACATTAAATGTGTTACTGTCTTTTAGGAGCTTCAGCCCCCCGCCCCCGCTGGCCGGAGTAAAACACAGTGAAAATATCATCTTACCTTTTTAAATAATCTCTGATAAAAAAAAAGTAATGTTAACCGTTTCTAAGTGCTCTGGGATGCTTTATTATGTTGTGGTTTAAGTAGAAAAAATATGTTCAATTTGCAGGATTAACATATACAGTACTTTATGGTTTTCTAAGCTAAAAGTTTAGAGGAGCTGCTCAACATAACTGGCCAAAGCTAAATAATGGCGCACAAAATAGCTAGTATATTTCTACAATTAAAATATTCCCAAACCAAAATGGTCTCTATAGAAGAAAGAATACATCCCGAGACGCATTAATGCTGCCTTTATACAGATTCTCACTCCTGTCGGATTCTATCCTGTAAAATGAAATGTCTTCTTGTTTTGTTGAGACGGAATCTCGGGGCTCTGTTGTGGTATTGGCTAGGGCGCACTGCGGTTTTTTTCCTCACCTGAGCCGCTTTGGTTTCTTGGTGACTCTCCGTGCGCCAACATGACGTGATAAGAGATCGTTCGGGTTCCCAAAAGTCCCAGTTTATTTGTGGATCTTTACCAGGATCACGTTTGTGTCGCAATATGAAGATTACAGAGGCAGCAATGTCGTTTCCAGATTGTGAGCAATTCTTGTTGCAAGTAAAACAGTCAAATCTGGCTGATTTCAACTTAAAGATGATTTAAGGAAAAAAAAGAACATGCAAAAACTAGACCGCATTTAAATGTTACTTTCAGTTTATCGTGGTATTTAACTGCAGATGGTTATTGTATAGATTATTGTGATGACATATAAAATTGCGCACTATTAGGCACGGAAAACATGGTGACCGTGGGATCTTCAACATGTCCACCAAAGTGAATTCAACTAAAAAGTCATCATCTGCTCTTTGCAGTAGGATATTTGAGCTGCTGTGCTCATATTTGAAACGCAGACAACAATAGGTTTTCTCTGAGGATTCCCAAGCTGTCAGAGCGTCCTGACGGGGAGAGCTCTGTGTTTACACGGGATGAAAGAATATGATTGGCCTTGAACTCACCCACCTATAGTGTTTGATAATGTGTTTTTTCTGATCCCAACCCGTGCCCCAGTGCGCCACAGGTGCGCCAAGGGAGCATGGCCACGAAATGACCAAAAGTGCTTTTGGCCCGCTCCCGACGCACGGGGCAGGGCGCGTTTGACTGCAATCTGGCCGCTACAACAACAAAAATGACACCTCTTTACTGCATGGACTGTGCTGCCTTACTGTGTTACAGACATGAATCAGAAATGCATCCTAAATTCAAGTCATTCCATTTACAGTGCAGTTTTGACAGTAAATTGAACAGTTTTGAAAATAGTGTGTAAATATGTGTAAATTTGACTGTAAAAAGACAGAGTTTTGGTGGTGGTGGAAAACAATTGAACTGAAATTGAAAAGATGTGGTCACTGAATGCATTTTGTGTCAAAGCGATTCAAAATAATCCACAGTTTAGTCCACAGAGACTGCTGTTGTTCTGACTGAGCAGCAGCAGTTTTGAGAACCATTAGGAAATGCATATACCGGTAACCAATTGTAATATTGTGTATGTATTTCAGTCAAAATCACCAAACGAGAGTCCCTGCTGCTGTATGGGTATATTCTAACCAAAAACTGAGGGAGGTAATGAGAGAATTATTTAACTAGATATAACATCTTCTTTTGTTGCTTGACCCAGGTGGTATTAATTCAGTTAGATGGATAAATGCTTGAGTCAAAGTATTAGAAAAGGAAGATGAGCAACATCAGACAAAGTCTGACCAAAGAGCATTATCTTATCTAAAGGTTGTTATTTCCGAAAGATTCCATAGGATGGCAGTAGCAGTCCAGCTGTAACTCTTCTGTGAAACTCTGAGCCTCCCCCTCCTCTTCATATGTTCTCAGTCAGCAGGGATCACAGTATGGTTTACATACCTCATGATGAGGCTTTGTACTTTATTAGACAGAGGCTACCTACTACAGAGGCATATTATTAATAGTTTTAATAGTTTCCCATCTTCTTTGCATGGTGCCACTCATGAGCCAAATAAATTCCCTGCTCCGGTCCCAGCATACACTGGACTTCTAACACTGTTTAACATCAGGTCCATCAGATAAACCCTGTCAAAAATAGTTTGCCATTTTCCTCATTGGTGTAGCAACAAACCGCCATACAATTTACAAGTCAAACAAGGATGAAACTAAAGCCTTTGATCTAGAAGCCACTGACAGTTTTTCAGTTTGTAAAATTTCTGTATTGTCCCATGTGTACATTGGTACAACCATCTGTTTGTTGATCAAACTCAGTGAATCAAAGCTGAACCCAGATTCATAACATTTCCTATTTATTTCACATTATGCTATCAGGGCCACTCAGACTCAAGAGATACATTTACACATAACACATTTTAAAATCATGATATTCACCCAGGAACCTTGGGTCAGCCAAGGCTGAGGCCCACATGGTCAAAGGCCATGGCTGACATCCCCTCACTAATTCATCCTTGCCAGCTCATGAACATTACCGTAATAGTCAGTCGCTAGTATTCTGTGCGCGTGGCCAGACAGAAAGTAGAATGTTCTTGATTAATTATTTTGCTCTTAAGTCAGCCTAGCAGGCAGTGCTTTCTCCTGCACTGTGTAACACTCCCAACAAGCTCAAATAAACAGTTAGGTTGACATAACAGGTTAAAGATATATTTTAGTTATGGTTAAGTTGAAGGGTAGAAACAGTATCATTGAGATTTGATCTGTCTGAGAAGATGACTTTCGTCCATTGGATGTTGTTGGATCTGCAAGGTAGGTTTGTTAATGCTAAAGTTAGATTTTTCTGTTTTTGACCTGGGCCTCTTCTTCGTACGTGGATGACTGAGTTATCCAGGTTAGAATGTTGACGATTTGAGACGAGTCTGGATTTTTAGTCGGGACTAGTTCTTAAGCTCAAACCTGCAAAAATGGAGTTTCCATACCATTCCTGAACTCATGGAGCACATCCATCCATCCATCCATTCATCTATACCGCTTATCCTCAGAGAGTCGCGGGGGGGCTGGAGCCTATCCCAGCTGACATTGGGCGAGAGGCGGGGTACACCCTGGACTGGTCGCCAGTCAACCACAGGGCTGACACACAGAGACAGACAGACATTCACAGTCACACCTACGGGCAATTTAGAATCATCAGTTAACTTACATGTCTTTGGATGGTGGGGGGAAGTACCCAGAGAGAACCCACGCGGACACGGGGAGAACATGCAAACTCCACACAGAAAGGCCCCATCCGAGGTGACAGTGCTAACCACTACACCACCGTGCCGCCCTCATGGAGCACAATGTAGAACAAAATAACACCAGTAACCACGCAGGAACACAAATAAAATAAGAAAAACCAGAGAACTACAGGCCTATTTCTAAACTCCGTTCCTTCTTTCTTTTTTTTTTTTTTAGAAAAGGTTGTTGAAAAGCAACTTCCAAAGTTTCAATAAACTCCAATCTGGTTTCTGTAGACTGTAGTCTTCTGAAATGGCTTTCCTTAAGGGCTCAAATTATATTTTAATGGCTGCAGATGCTGGAGAGTGTTCCATTTTGGTTTTATTGGACCTTAGCATAGCATTCAATACTATTGACCACCACAATCTAATCCACAGGCTAAATCACCTGGTGAGCATTTCTGTTACTGTATTGGAGTGGTTTGTCAGTCTCTGTTGGTGAACTTGTGTCGGACACTGCCATGTGGTGTCCCCCAGGGATCGGTCTTGAGACCCATTTTATTCTCCATATACATGCTGCCACAAGGACAGATTATCAGTAGTTTTAGCAACATCTTCTATAATTTGTACGCTGATTACATCCAGTTGTATTTTTCATTTAAACCTGATGAGCTTCATAAACTTCTGTACTGAACAACTGTTTAAATGCAATTAGGAACTGGAATGCAGATAAAAT
Source organism: Maccullochella peelii (assembly GCA_002120245.1). NCBI lineage: Eukaryota > Metazoa > Chordata > Actinopteri > Centrarchiformes > Percichthyidae > Maccullochella > Maccullochella peelii. The sequence continues at coordinate 5,760 of LKNJ01005460.1, forward strand.
TGAAGTCTTGATTATCCTGATAATCTTCACTCAGAAATCAGGCAGAACCTTGGGGCTTATCCGCTTCTTCTTGGTCTAGTCTGCATAATCTTGGTGCGATTTTTGAGCAATCCATGAGTTTCGATGTTCACATTAGGACGCTGACTTGATCATGTTTCTTTCACCTAAGAAACAGCCAAACTTAGGTCTGTTGTGTCAAGAAATGAAAAGGAGACGCTAATTTTATCTCATCACATTTGGACTACTGTAAATCTATTTTTACCTGCCTTACTAAATCTTCCTTACACTGTTTACAAACCATCCAAAATTCTGCTGCTAGGCTCTTAACATGATCCGACAAATGGTCACATATGACACCTATTTTAACCTCTCTGCACTGGCTTACTGTTAATTTTAGAATTCATTAAAAAATGTTGGTGCTCACTTATAGAGCCCTACATGGCCAGGCTCCACAGTATATAATGGACCTTCTGCACCCCCACACCACGAGGCGAGCATACCCCAGGGTTTTCTAAGTGTACCTCGGACATGTTTTAAGACTCGGGGAGATTGTGCATTTCCAGTCAGCAGCTCCTAAGCTTTGGAATAGTCTCCCAGTAAGTTTGAGGTCTTTGAACTCCATGTAATCTTCGAAAAAGCAGCTTAAAAACCCATCTGTTCAGACAGGCATTTAAGTAGCATGTGGTATTTTATCAATCAATAAATCAATCAGTCAATCAAAGTTTGATTTATGTGGTATTTTATGTTTCAGCGCGAGTATTATGTCTGTGCCCCTTGTATATTATCTGGTATTTAATCGTTGATTTGATTTGATTTTGATTTCCCTGACTGTGAAGCACTTTGTGACTGGTGTCTGTGAAAGATTCTATATAAATAAACTTTGCTTGCTTGCTTGCTTACTGTATGTTGTGCAGAAACTCACACAGTAAATTTTGCCAGAGAGGAAATGCATGACCGCACTGACATCTGTGGGTGGAAAGGACAATACCTAACAGTCAGATGCAGTCTGTTGTGTTTATGACCACACCCAGCTGGGACGTCACATTGCACAATTGTGTGTTGTGAAGTATTGTACACGTTGTGAACAGAACATGTAGCAACCACTAGATGGCAGCACAAGAAGAATTTTTACTCTGGGTGTAGTTACTCTAAGAATTTAAGTCTAATTAGACGTATGAATGGACTGTGATTCACAATGACATATTGTATGACAAATGAACAATAAATCTGGACTACTTAAAGCACAAATATATCATAGGGTATATTGGATAAAACATCCACAATTGGAAACAATGTTTATTAAGGAAAATAGTACTGTGATAAGCTTAGCATTCCATATAAACAGTGTGAACATTACATACTTACATACAGAAAGAGGAGCGTAGTGGATCAATCCTTCACGTCCAGACTTCTTTGAAACAGCTGAATTATCTTCCTTTTAAAAGTAGCCATGCCGTGCAGGCGTGATGTCAAAGCACAATAGCTCTCAATATGATGTTCTTCAGAGAGCCTGTGGAGCCTGCAGTGGTGTACTGTATGTGTGAGAACGGTTAGTGAGCGTGGTCTTCTTTGTGGTTGTTACATTTCCACAACATGGCCAGCTGCTGTGCTTCTCTCACGACCCTCTTCTCAAACTGTCCCTGCTCCTCAGTCCTGTGTAGCTTGTACATGGTTGCAGACATTCCAGGACACTCAGTAGACCAACTCAGTAGCTACTATACTGTATGTGTGTAGCAGAGAAATGTAGCTTTTTTCCACAGAAATCTGAAGGTGCATCTTTCAAAGCCCTAGGTATCCCAAAATGCACTGTAGTCACACTGTTCTTGCAAATTCATAACATTTTGAAGGACTACTTGACCAAATCAAATTCATTGTGCACCTCCCAATTTTTGAGACTAGGCGCTCACTGTGCACACGGCCTTTCATTTCAAGATGGACGAGTTTGACGGTTTTCTCACTTTGTTGAACAAAAGTTCAAACAGGCATCTGGAGAACACGACATTAGTTCTTCCTCGGCACTGAGGAGCTGTATAGCAGAGCGTACAGCCTGTTCGGACTTCTGGTAACACTTGTTGACTCCTTGCTTCTTTACAGAATGGTTTCTTTGTACACCCCCCCTGGCGTTTCGGAGAAAACTGCAACGACCAGCTGCGGAGGCCCATACCACGGTGTCTCGCACTTAAAGGCCTCCTGAGGACGTCATTCAGGACTGCTCGCACCTATTCATTTTGAAAGAGCAACGGACAATGGGGAAACTCCAACACTCAACCGACCAATGGTGTGACTTCATCACTCACTTCATCAGTAAGCGAGGGACAGACTTTCGTGTTTATAGGGCTGGCCCGCCTTGCTGCAGTTCAAAAACACTGCAGGATATAAATATTAGAAGCAACTGTTTGTTCTTTAGCTTGCTTAGATGAAGTTATTCAGCCAAAATGATCCTGTTAATTCTCATAACTTGGTTCTTCAAAAGCAGGTACAGGTTCGATTTATTAATCTTGGATGAAGTTATCTTCAATAACAATGCATTCTTATTTTTTAAATAAAGGCATCATAAAGAAAGAGTTGAAACCATGACCAGCACTCAGCCAATAAAATCAGTGCTGATCATATGATTGCACTGATGATTGGTTGGCCTGGCACTATGGCTGCCGACAGCACATTATTAGCTAATTCAAAGCTGAGAAACACATATTTTGCCTTAAACATAGGAACTGTAGCTGTAAGTTATGCAACTGTCTTTAACTGAAATTGAGTGCTTAAAGCCAAGTGTAATATTTACGATGCAGGTACATTTCATAGGTCTGGTTTCATTGGTCTGATAACAAAAACATTTAGTTGAATGTATCTTTTCTTGCTCATAATATCCCAAACTTTCTATTCAGCTCTATTGTAAAAAATAAAATTGCAATTGTAATTCCAAGAGTTATCAAGAGATCTTGGTGATTTCTCAATAACCTACAGGTTTATTCATAGAATCATATTTTGTAGATCATAGGGTTGGAAAAGAGAGGGTCAGTTATGTCAAAAATGAGTTCATGCATGGGCGACACAAAACAGTTTTGGTCATGATCCAACTAACTGTAGATAAACCTGGCCCTTTGCTTCTGCCTATGGATATAGGTATTTTTAAACCTGGGCCCTTTTTTATCGCCTCAGCCAGCAGCCGCGAAACAGGTTGCAATGGCTGCAATGTAATCCTTGAGGGTAACTGCACCCGTCTAAATCTAAAAGTGCTTGTTTTTGCCACCGACAGGCTCAGACTGTTATTCTAAGTGTCTGACAACATTATGGAAAGGATCCCTACAGAGACAGACCTTTTTGTTCATACATCATGCATATGTCAGATATAGCTTCATAATCCTCGTCCTCCTAAGAAGGCAGACCTGAGGCTGTGTCAAACTGATTGAGGTTGAGATTCAGCAGAAACCTGCAGTATGAAGACGACTAGTACAGATTCGCCTCCAAATTCTGCTAAAATGTAAAGATCTTCTTTAAAGTTAAACAACACTGTCATAAGAGACCACAAATTATCATCTTCTCTTTCTTTTCCATTTTTATATAAAAAAAGAATTTTATAACTTTGATGTCAAATTTTAATTTAACAGTAGGAAAACATAATAGACTAATTCCTATTTGAGGGTGCAGCTGAGTGGATGGGATTGTTATCAAGAGGTGTAATGTACTGTGGCTTTAAAGGGCCCATGGCTGGGGTTTGTGCCTTGGTTGGGATCTGGCTGTATGGAATACTGGAAATCAAAGGAAAACTTGAATTGAATGACAACCATTAATCATTGAAAACAAACATTTACCACAAAGTTGTCTTGTGGGAAATATATGGTAACTCACTTTAGTCATAATGCTGAACAAGAGACTGAAAACACGAAAACAAAACATTTGAAATTGGAAAATGTATTGGCCAAGAATTTCAAAATTACAGTTCCAGGTAGTTAACATTCAAACACTGTGAGATAGTGCTGAAAACATATTATATATACTAAAATGTTCCTTTAGATACAGTTAAAACAATCTCTACATTTCTGACATTCTTTTTGCCCATTTCCAGTACCTTCTTTATGACTCATTTAACGGTTTACATGATTTAGGCAACAGGTATATAAACATCTACAAATTACATACACTCACATGATGGCAGTCAAATTAAATATGACACCTGGTTGAATTAAAACAGTAAACAGTAAATTAATAGTAAATTAAAATAGTAAATGTGCATAATAAGTGAGAATGAGAATTGAGTGAGAAATATATGGCTATTACTTCATAAAACAATTACTTCAGGTTATTCCTGAATTTTGGAAATGTTTTCATCCACAGGAGTAACAAGAGGAATACCACTGTAGGAAATTAACGGATGCAGCTGAAGTTTACCTTACTCGCTAGGAAACTCAGGTTACGTCTTACTTCCATCTAGCTGCTGATTCAAAGCAAATGTTTCTGACATTTGCATAGTCTGAAGATGACACAAGCCTTTTTAATAAAGTGTGCTTAAAGGGTAATTCCGGGATTTTTAAACCTGGGCCCTATTTTTACATATTTTGGGGTGTAGAAGACTAATAGGACAAGACACACCGTCGTCTTCCTGCAACAGCCTCTCACCTCTCGCGAGGCAATCTACTGGACCAATTCCAAAATGTTTGGTACCTATTAGTCATTTAGACCCCAAAATATGTAAAAAATAGGGCCCAGGTTTAACCCCCCCCCCCCCTCAATTACCATTGAAGATCACAAGAACACAACAATAAAGGCGTGTATGCAAAGCCAATTTTGGAGGTGGCATGTCAATGCAAAACAAGTGGAGCAAACTCAGGTGAATACACACTCGCACAAGTTGAAAATGTCTCACCTTGAGAAAGATTTGTGCTTATCTTATATATCTATAAATTCATGAACATATGGAAACAAGAAGAAACGTAGAGGGGTCTCCACTCACACACTAGCTAGCTGCAGCATGCTAGTACGTTGCTAGCTAGTAACGTCTGAACGAGCTTTCAAACTTGTGCTAACAACACAAGGTGGAGATTGGCTTTGTGTTCAGTCTGAATACACAAGAGCTTGGAATGGTCTGGACCATCGGTTACCAAACTTTACAAGGTGAGGTATCTGATATCTCAGGAACCCTTTCAGTAGGGTTCACTGTTCCTGAGTATGAGCGCTTGATGTTCCTATCTCCTGCTAAATAACGTTTCTAATCTAATCTATTACCCTGTTTTGAAGCAATGGTAGTTCAAGCTACAATGTCACTTCCTTTGGTTTGTTGATGGTTTGGTATTTGCCATGAACACCACAAAGCACAGACACATTATTACAGTGCACAGAAAGAACATCCACATTGAATTAGGGAATTTGAGGTTAGACCCCCGCTTGCTCATTATGCATTTACGTGTTTGACTTGGCTGTTTGTGGATCATCAAGACTGGTCCTTAACAAGTAGTAGTAGGCACGAACACTGGCTGGCTGAATTTAAGGGGCCCTTATGAGCACTTGCTTACATGTATGAAACTAACATAAAAATTTCCATAATCCATCAGGAGGGGTCCTTCTATCACGTGTTAATCTGTGGCAACATATATTTTCTATTCAATTACAAGATCACTTTTTAATTTAGCTAATAATAAGTACATTAAGGACATTAATGCTTAAAACATATATTATACAGTTCAAGATATAGAGAGACTAATGAGCATTCAATATTTGTATGACATAATATATAGAATATAAGTATGTACCATTGAAATGAGGGAGGACCCTACTGTTGTGCCTACACTGGGAAGATTAGATTAGGTTTTGATATGAATGGGTTGAATACTTCCAAGACTCCTTCCATTTCAGTCCCCCTTCACTTTTTATTCTCCTCTCTCTTCATTCACTCCCGTTTTATGGAGCGTCCCTTGAACGTGTCCATGACGTTGAAAGCTCCCAGGTACTGGCCCAGCAGAAGGGCCTGCTTGATGGGGAGGATGCTGTGGAGAGAAACACAACAAAGAAATCAGCTGGCCATTAAGACATTTTGGCTGGTCCTCATGTCTTTAAGATTTCTGGTTAGTCACTTGCATCTAAAGTATTTTTTAAATCTAAACCCGAGTTGGGTTTAGATTTAAAAATTCATGCAAGTGACTGAAGATTAAGCCTAGTTTAGTGTTGGGCATGGGTTTTAAATATATTAATTGCAAGACAGTAAGATCAGGCCTGTACTCTATCTCCAAGACAGGGACTACTTTATCTCACAGTTCACCAACTGTGTTGGTGAAGCAACATTATGCGAATCCTCCAGGACTAAATCCTTTTGCATTTTTTATTTAAATTGAATGGGGTTCCATTAGGGCTAATTATTCAAAACAATAAAATCGCACATAATTATTACGCAGATGACACCCACATACAGTGGGGCAAAAAAGTATTTAGTCAGCCACCAATTGTGCAAGTTCTCCCACTTAAAAAGATGAGGGAGGCCTGTAATTTTCATCATAGGTACACTTCAACTATGAGAGACAGAATGGGGGGAAAGAATCCAGGAAATCACATTGTAGGATTTTTAATGAATTAATTGGTAAATTCCTCGGTAAAATAAGTATTTGGTCACCTACAAACAAGCAAGATTTCTGGCTCTCACAGACCTGTAACTTCTTCTTTAAGAGGCTCCTCTGTCCTCCACTCGTTACCTGTATTAATGGCGCCTGTTTGAACTCGTTATTAGTATAAAAGACACCTGTCCACAACCTCAAACAGTCAGACTCCAAACTCCACTATGGCCAAGACCAAAGAGCTGTCAAAGGACACCAGAAACAAAATTGTAGACCTGCACCAGGCTGGGAAGACTGAATCTGCAATAGGTAAGCAGCTTGGTGTGAAGAAATCAACTGTGGGAGCAATTATTAGAAAATGGAAGACATACAAGACCACTGATAATCTCCCTCGATCTGGGGCTCCACGCAAGATCTCACCCAGATAGTTGGGGACATGAAGGCTCCATAATGAGTCAATCAAACTTCAAACATAAAAGAATAATTTATCTCAGCCTCATTTCACCAGGTTACACTGGATAATACAACATCCTGCTTGAAGATAATTGAAGATATTTTGGGGAATGAAAGCCTTCAGTTAACAAGCATTTTGGAATTATCCATAAATTGTCTCTCTTGTGACGTGTATGGACACATTAGGCCTTCACACAATGACATGGTGATGAGCAGGACTGAATAAACCTGCAAAGGGCCTCAGGAGCAAAAATGAGCTGTAGGCCCCTTAATATGACACTGTTTCAAGTTGTACCAGAGAAGACCATCTGATTACATCAGGTGTATATTTGACATCTTAGCTGTTGAAGTAGTCACCTCATGTGGCAGCTGAGGGTAAATGACAGCAGACACAGTGTGACAGCATGTCAGATGTTCATTCGTTGTGTAGCAGCTAGCATTTTGTGCTGTGTAATCTAGCATAACAGAGTTTGTGTAGACTGTTTAGCAGCTAGCATTTTAATGGTGTTTGTATTAACTGTTGAAATATATTGTGTTTGAGGATGGATATTATTATTTTAGCTTAGTAATATTTGTATGTATACATTTTATATGTAGGTTTATATATATGTGTATCTATGATAGCTGTATAATGCTTAGGTTTACATATCTTATACGAGCTGTATTTTTATTGTATTCTATTCAATTCAGTTCAGTTTTATTTATATAGCGCCATATCATAACAAAGTTATCTCAGGGCACTTTNGTGTTTGGAGGAGAAAGAATGCTGAGTTGCATCCAAAGAACACCATACCTACTGTGAAGCATGGGGGTGGAAACATCATGCTTTGGGGCTGTTTTTCTGCAAAGGGACCAGGACGACTGATCCGTGTAAAGGAAAGAATGAATGGGGCCATGTATCGTGAGATTTTGAGTGAAAACCTCCTTCCATCAGCAAGGGCATTGAAGATGAGACGTGGCTGGGTCTTTCAGCATGACAATGATCCCAAACACACCGCCCGGGCAACGAAGGAGTGGCTTCGTAAGAAGCATTTCAAGGTCCTGGAGTGGCCTAGCCAGTCTCCAGATCTCAACCCCATAGAAAATCTTTGGAGGGAGTTGAAAGTCCGTGTTGCCCAGCGACAGCCCCAAAACATCACTGCTCTAGAGGAGATCTGCATGGAGGAATGGGCCAAAATACCAGCAACAGTGTGTGAAAACCTTGTGAAGACTTACAGAAAACGTTTGACCTCTGTCATTGCCAACAAAGGGTATATAACAAAGTACTGAGATGAACTTTTGTTATTGACCAAATACTTATTTTCCACCATAATTTGCAAATAAATTCTTTAAAAATCCTACAATGGGATTTTCTGGATTTTTTTTTTCTCATTTTGTCTCTCATAGTTGAGGTATACCTATGATGAAAATTGGAGACCTCTCTCATCTTTTAAGTGGGAGAACTTGCACAATTGGTGGCTGACTAAATACTTTTTTGCCCCACTGTATACTGATGCATCAAGGCAAGTTTACTGAAGATATCAATGATTGGATATGCCCAAACCTAATAAATACAGACAAAACTGAGATAATCATTTTTTGTGCAGAAGAAGCAAGGCTTAGACTAAAAGTGTGTAGACTGGATGTGAAAAAGCCGGTGTGATTGCAAAGTGGTAGCAAGCTACGGCTTACATTTAATCATTTCAAACTGCCATTTCAATGTGGGAAAAATTGCATATTTCAACTGTAATAATCCATTCAAATTCAAAATTCCCTGTGAGGTAAGGCTGTTCGCTGACTTTGTAGAAAGAAACTGCCCTAACTACCAGCAACGTTAGCTGGTCACTCAAGTGAGGCAGTGTAGACACTACGAATGAACTACGTCGATTAGGCTACGTGGGTTACTATTTAATTCAAGTGATGTATTCAAATCCTTTTAAACTTGACAAAGTGACAGCCCTATAGCAAAACGACAAGTATTCACTCTGACTGGTGCAGACTGAGGCAAAAATGCATTCATGCTTGCGTTCCAAGTTGAGTGAAAAATTAGCATTCATCCCACGGCATTATCAGCAGGCTCCAAAATTTGAACGTATGGATACACTGAGAGGAGAGGCAGAGGGGTCTGCTGAGTTTAGAGATCAGTCAGAGGCTATCATACAGACATGGCACAGAAACAGAGTGTTGGTGCATAGGTTGCTAGTTAGCTACAGCTATTTGCAAAAATACTCTCCACACACAAATAACACAAGTTCATCCTAACACTCAACACGCATTACACAGAGATGGTTCTGCGCACCTCTGTATCTACATCCTCCAAAATAATCATACAGTTGAATCTACAACTCTCTAAAACAGTTTAAACAAACACTGAACACTAGAACCTTCATGAAGGAAGGATCTATTTATTGTACCTAATAAACTGGCAACTGAGTGTATGTTCTCCATAGATTTGAACTGTACCTTAGGTAATTAGACTTCATCCACCCAGCACTTGCATGCATGTATATGTATTTATATGATGAATATATGTGATCAGTAGGTCAATGATGCTGCATGCGGTGCTGCCTCTTAGTCTAGACATCCTATCATTAGCATTATTTGTTAGAAAGCTACAATTTGATAGTTGCCTCACCACAATTAACAGATGTGTTTAAACAAATATTGCTGTTATTATATATAAGTTATCTTCGTGTAGAGTGGCACATAATGACTGTTTGGGGTTTACTATGTATTTAGAGCTCTTGCAGCTTTTTGGTGACAATGTTTTAACCTTTAACATTGTCAACGACACCTATATATTTGTAATGACTGATTTAGCTCATTATGCAAACAGTTATATTCTAATTTTTGATCTGTCTTTGTGTTGTCTACTGGTTTGTGGCAGAACTGATAAAGAATTGAAACAACACAGCTCATAGGTATGCCGAATAAATAAACCAGTGGTTCTGAAACTTTTTCTGTCACCTTTTCTGATGCCTTCCTGCATCTCTTCCTAAATCAGCCCGTGTTAGCAGCTTTTGGATGACTAACAATCCTCTGACTAACAATGACTGTCTTCAAAGAGGGAGCAGAGACAAGGCTGGATAATACAACAACACATTATTAAAAGCTTGAATACAATGGCTTTTATGTAAAATGAACAGAGGTGACAGGCGAGGCACTATCTCCATTTGTGTGAGCTGTGTTCCAGAGACGAAAAGCTTTCTAATAGAGAATAATGGCTCTGTCCCCAGACAAATGGACCAGAGAAAAAAAAAAGAACAAGGAGAGAAGACGTCTCCAAAATACTCTTATCAAACGCACCAAAGGGCAAAACAACTCAGCTGAAGCACTGAGGGTTTTAGGCACGGTTATCAGAAACGGTGCCGTTTCATTTCCGTTACCAATCTTACTGCAAAGATATTACACGTTTTTAATCATTTGGGTCAAGTGATGGGAACTGCCATCGGTGACTCACACTGCCCTCCTTCTACTGGAGCCAATGCAGTCCAATGTGTTGCTTAATGGGAATTGGAGGCACCACTACTAAGCCTCCCTGACTCTTAAAAAGGCTGTGTCAGTTTATTCTGACCTTCAGTCAATGATGCATTTGCTGTGATCAACAACTAAAATATCTTTACACAATCCCAATACTGTGTTCTTAAAACTGATAGAAGACAAAACAGGCAAAAGGCAGTTCTCATACAGACTGTACTAAGTCTGAACTGGTGTTTTTGGGAGTATGAACATAGCAAGTTGAACTCAGGAGTCCAAACTCATAAGAGAGGCAGGACGTTCTTGCTAACATAAGCAGCTCAGCTGGGCTGACTTCACTTCAACACAACTCTACAGCTCAGAAAAAACAAGGTTTATTCTGAATATGGTATTAATGACTGATTCTTACCATATCTGTTATCCACAACAGTCAGTAGCCTTTCTTTACTCTGGTGACTTAAAGCCATCTGACGGCAGCAGGTATCTGTTCCGTCTGCAGTCTGTAATTCAAGTGATGTTGCGCACTGTCAAGGCACAATTATGCACGTCGGCAGATCCACTGGTTACATTTTGATCAACCAGCACCGGACTGATGTAAAATAACCACCAAAAAAACCTCCATGCTTATGCACACATCAAACCTGTCATTTTGATGAATTATTCTGCAGTTTCTACTGCAAATAAGCAACAGGTTCAAGATGGACACATTGAAAACAGTTCACACAATCGCAGATTAATTAACTAATGCTAACGACTCTCTCAGGACCTCAGTCCTGCCAGTCCTCTCCCAGCGTCTCCATCTAAAACACTGGGTAACCGGGGCAATGGCTGCCCGCGTCCTCCACTTTTTAACAAGTGTGGCCAAAGTACCACCTGGAGCTCCACATTTTACTCTCCACATGGTTCCCTAAACTGTCAATGCATCACAGCAGGGAGGAAAGCCCTGTGTTTAAAGAGGATAAAAGTAATGAATGTGATTGGCCATGATTGCCACAACTTCTAATACACCTACCTATAATGTATGGCAATGTATTCTTTCTGATCCCACCCAGTGCACCACAGATGTGCCAAGCCAGCCTTGCCACGATATTACTGACAACATATTCAAAATCTAAGCAGCTACAATGTCTTCTAAAAAATCTGTTGCAGAACGAAAATGAGAGTGGGTTTGGGTGTCCTCTGTCATTGCTGCAGGTTAATGTGAAATGCATGCTGGGATACTTGTCACCCAAATTTCACACAAGTCAGCTCTCAAAGTCTCCTAGATGTAATAGGCAGAACAAGGACTCTTCCAGGCACGAGTGTACTTGGCTAGATGTGGATCTTGAATTGGACAGTACTTGGGCCATGTTTCACAAGTCCATGAGAACGGAGACAAAGAAATAGCTATAGAAAAGATGAGTGGAAAATGATAGAAATGCTACGTTGTCCTGAATGTGACCCCAAACGCCTGAACAGTTATTGAAAAGAAGCACTCAGAGTAAAACAAGGCAAGCACATATTACCACATTTGATATCTTTTAAATGTAATGCCACATTTAAATAGAAAAATTGGAAATACTACAATACTAAAGAATCTATAAAAATATATTTCTGAATTGAGTTATTTGAACAAAATACAGTAAACATGACAAACTATATCTGATTGCTTTTTCTAAACCCATTTTGCCTCTAAAAGAATCAGCATTAAGAAGCTGATCAATGTATTAACCAACAAACATACATCTAGGTAACTAATGTTTACCTTCACGACTAACAAGAGTGAGAAGGTGTTACTGAGAATGGAGTGGAGAATAAAAAATAAAGCTACAGAGAAATAATGTGGATAGGAAAGGAACAAAGACCAGGAATAGTGAGGAAAGAGCAAAAAAGGAGCAATGACGATGATCTAAGGAAGTGGTGAGGAGTAAAATTATGAGGAGATGAAAAGAATAAAAAAAGGAAGCCAGCACAGAGTGTAATGGACAATCACTGATCAATCACTTGAGGTGCTGAAGAAGTGTAGCAGAGATGTGACCACTTGTCAAGCAATCAGAAAGCCCATGTTCACAGTGGTGCACAAGGTGGGTGACAGAGGACTAGAGGTACCTGATGACCTCTGCTCTGGATTCTAACACCTGCACTTTGAGCATTCTGAGTGGTTTTGGGCCGGATGGGAGATGGATGGACTTGATTGTGTAGTAAGAGTGGTGGACTTCTTCACTACTGCTGAAAGAGCATGTTTGAAATATACTCTTCATTACCAAAGAGTAGGCTTCTTTCTTGGAGGCAGATGATGATCTCCACATACCTGCCCAACACTGCTGAGGGAATAATCTCTACAAACAGACATCTGCATATGAATGCAGAATCTGTAGGCAAGGGACAAGCTTTTGGTATCGGAAGCGTTCTGGTTTCTGTTTGTAGTCCGTTCGTAGTCCGAGTAGTATTGACCAATCACATTTGAGCGGGCTTTGGTTGCATGCAGGTAAACAGTCCATGTGGAGAGCAAAAGAGGCGGAATGCATTGATCAAAATGCAATCTCTGAACCCATCTGCTATCGCCTGACGACGATTTAGCTTTTTATCAATCTCTGAACCCTAGAGCTTAGTTTTTTATTAGCTTTTTTAAAATTTATCTGCATTCGGTATTGCTAATCAGGCTGTAAACAATGACCGGCGCACAGAAGAGGAAGTCTTGGCCCGGGTATCTGTTATCCATTATCCGGATATCTGCTTGCTTCACCGGAAGCTCCGAAATATTGGCTGTTGCCTCCAGAGGCTAACTTGTCGTCACATGATAGCCGATGGGTTCTGAGAATGCTGTTCTAAAAGAAAAAAATAATTAATCTGATCATACCATAAAATCAAAAATACAAAATCACTTTACAAAAATGGACCTGGAACCTGGAACCCACGGCAGCTACACCACAATAAACAATAAATAAAAAGAAATAAATGCAGTTGAAACTCAATCCTTACACAGAGATGAATTAATATATCAGTATCAATTTAAAATATCAATCTAATAATACATTAGAGATGTGCCTGTATACCGGTTTTACTATATTTATGTCAACCATTTTTATTACTGTCTTTATTATGCTTATCGTCGTGTTCAGAGGGCACCACAGCACAGCTCTGCCATTTTACTAGTAGATTTTGATAAATCGCACATTTTTACCAGTCAAAGGCACGGCTGTCACAGCAGGACCAGTGAATCAGGCTCCTGGTCTGTCTAGATCTAGCTACTGTGGCCATGACCTGTAAAAGCCCAATATAAGTGTGCTGCAGTCCATTGCTTTTATGTTCTAATGTTCTGCCTTTTGACTATTAACACTAAGCAGGTCACACGGATCAGCAACTCTGACTGTGACAAAACCAAAAAATTCCACACACTAATATTGAATTCATGAATTATACCTTATCTACGGACCGAAACATCATAAATAAAGTGAGTGAACATGTATGGAAACGTGAAGTGCATAGAACCTAGGGGACACACACACTGATCTGCATTTAAAATGATTTCCAGTCATCTGTCTTAAACTTTAAAAACCAACCTGCATTTTGTTTATTGTTTTTTTTATTTGATTGCTGAATATACAGTTGACTGTTTAGGTTTGAATAATTCCAAGGCAATCATGGTGTGAAGTAATTTTGCTATATTTTAACACTTCTAGTAATATTTCAGGAAACTTTGATGATTATTATGATGATAATACCGTACCCTGTGATATTTCCGGCCACAATAATTGTAGCGTGAAAATTTGACACTGGCACTAATTCAGGCAGACTACATCATCCACCATACATCTATTGCTTAGCAACTGACCAATAGTACTATCCTTGGATGCAGAAAAGCATTTCTTACTGATATCAGTGATAGCTTATCACTAATGGGGTAACTAAAGTGCACATGGGTGCAAGACAAGAAAGCCCACTCTCCCCCTCCCTATTTGCCATTTTCACCAAAATTCCATTTAATCCGCAGCTATCTGGCAAATCTTAAACATCCAAGGAATACAAAGCACTAACATACATGATACGATTATATTTGTGCACATACTATTACTTTATCCTATTACTTTCCATCCAAAACCCTGTTACATCCTTACAAGAAGCTTCCAAACGTATCAATAATTTTAATCTGATTTGTTTCATGTGAACTCCATAACCTACTCTGTAAAACAGAAAAAATTGGATGACCCTACCTCTTTCCCTAATTGGCAGAACTGAACCAGCTAAAATGGCTATTCTTCCTTAGATCACTTTGGTCAAACCTTGATTTAAGTCTCTAAGTCTCTATTTCCAAATCTTACTGGAAAAACAATAAATAGAGAAGTAAAACTAACTGCTCTGTCCCCTCAAGGATGGCTCCAGGAACCCAATTTCTACACCTACTTTCTTGCACCCAAATCTAGAACATGTTCAAATACATGAATCCCTCTACAAACTAGATGCGTGATGAGACAGAACCATGAGACTGGATGACAACTGGGTATTGGAGTTTTGAAGATTGTGGGGGCACTTTTGGGCGCACTAACAAAATCAAGCATAATGATTTTGTGGTTGTGGACAAGCACCGTAAGCACTGCCAAGAATAAACCACAAAGTGAGCTTCAACAAGAGATGATAATGTACTGTAGATGACTTGTTTTCATTGTCCAGACATCTACAAATGACAGGACGAGTATGTGTTTCAAGTCCTAATTCAGCTTTTGAGTTAAATTTTACTATAGGTTTATACCAAAATACTCCAAAAGACGCTGACCTAAACTTCAAAAACCATATTGCATCTTTCCAATTTCACCGAATTTCAAATAAAGGAACTCTACAATTAGAAACATAAAGCAAACCCTTTACATCATGAAAATGTGCTGTATGTCAGTATTGTATGGTCAGTGCCAAATACTCTCCTGTCCTTCAAATTCAAAATCCAGCAAATAAAAATGACCACATGGTCAGTAACTTCACAGGGTAGACACAATAGGCGTTTTTGGACCAAACTGTTGTGGGGACTCTGACAAAATCCACATAAATACAGGTTAATGACAACCTCTGTGGGATCGGCTGTATCAACATTTAAAATGAGTGAGCACAGAGAAAGTTAGAGACCACAGAGGGTTGTTGTTTGAACTTCCACACTGTGCAGCCAGACACAGCCGGTTACTCCGCCTGTTATACCTCTATTCAGTCCCCTCCTGCTCTCTGTGCTCAGCTGTACTGGGTTTTATTGAAGCCAAATTCACGATATAGTTGATCTCATTTGCATGTTTTCTGTTTCTGGTATGGCAATAGATTTGGTTCGTAAATACAACCTGTTAACCAGAAGTCACTGCAAGCTGCTGGCCGCTGATCAAATCTATGTTTTATGACCATGACATTGTCTGACAAAGTCAACATAAACGCAGGTTAATGACAGCAACTGTGTGATATATCAACATTTTAAATGAGTGTTCATAGAGAAGCTGTCGTCTTTACTGAAGCCCAAATCAGGTTAAATCATGTTAATACTTCCGTGACCCATGGCACTGGAATAGACTTTGACTAAATATTTTACAAGGTTGAGGCAGGGTTACTGCGGGGGAGCTCCAACCAAACCGTGGTGGAAAAGAAGGATGCTTTTCATACAAATAAACAAATAAACTGGTCTTGATGGGTAAAACCAGTAGAGTAGACCTATAACTGCCAATAGACTCTCTGGCAAATCAGAATCCACTACTCTCAGGGCCATGTTATAAGTACACTTAAAACAAGCAAACCTGAAGCTATGATATTGACAGTGTATGGCCAGAAGGTCTATCCATGAGGTGATTTTACAGTGACGAATTGACATTTCTGGACCAGAACAGCTCCAATGAGTATAAAAACTTTAATGAATCTAAGCATACTCAATTTAGAATTGATTGTCCATAAAATGCAGTTGAAACACACCATTGTGGGTGGTGTGTACTTATAACTGATTTGTTCAACATCAGCTAAAAAGCAGCTCCTGACAGGAACATTACCATGCTTCATAAGCCGTATCTGGCCAGATACGTGTGCCCAGTGCCATAAAAACACTCTGTCTCCATAAAACTGATGGCCTTTGATGGCTGCATAAAAGACAGCTTGAGGCCTGTGTTTGGTTTTACTGAAGGTCATAAACACAGATACAGAGCAGCCAGCTGATTTACTTCTTATATTATGTCTCTGTTGTTTCTGCTGGGTGTTTGTCCAGTTTGTATTCAGTCAAGCTTTGTATTTGGAGACATGTATCACCTTAGATGGGTTCTAGGTGTGCAGCAATTTTGATCCCACATCCACAAATCTATCCATGTACTTTTTATCCATCCATGTTTTATTGATCCATTTATCAACTCTTCTGTCAATGTGGGGGACAATTGCAGTTTTTTCCTCCTTTGCTGCAATGAGGTAAAAGTTTCAAAAACATCATCAGAGGACTGGTTGTCAGACAGCACAGTTGCTGAAAAGCAGACACGATGACCTGCTGTCAGAGTCACAACTGCCAGCATCTGACTGATATCTGCATGGTACCAGCCTGACTGGACTGTGAAGCAGTCAGACTAACCTTTTAAACAGACCCTCTTTTAAGTGTTTGACAGGAATGCCACAACTAGGGATGGGAATCTTTGTGGTGTCACTGACGTTATGACCCCAGCATTGGAGAATACCCTCTCAGCTACAACCAAAGTACCAGGGAGATTCACCGTTATTTACAACTCTGTATGGACACAGGCATTTCAAATTAAACTAGCTCCAGACCAAGTTATTTTATTCGCCTAATCAGAGCTGGCTAGGAGTTTTGTAAAGTGCTGCAGTGTGCGCTGGTTGGCCAGCTCTTTTGCTAGTGCTGGAATTCGGTGCTCCACTTCGCTAACGTTAGTTTCTGAGTATTCCTAAAATACTTTACCTTAATCTTGCAGCGCTAACATATTGTATGAGCCAAGTCAAGCTAGTTGTTTCCCAGAGATTATAAAATCTTACATGTGCCCAAATGCTTTACTCTAGCCTTCAGAGGCACCAAAAGTCCCAGGTTCACTGGGACTATGGACTACATTCTGTTTTATCAACATAGCCAGGAGAAACTATATATATATATATATATATATATGTAAACATAACGTGCACACATCGTTTTTTGGAATCTGTGAATTCATACACACAAACGCAGAGCCTCTTCACACCAGTTACAGTATGGAGGTTGCCATTACCTTTATAGCCACTGGCACCAGCCCAAGTTCCAAATGGACTGCCACTATCCACATTATATAAACTCTAAACTCTGCCTAGAACCTATTCAATTCAATTCAGTTTTATGTATATAGCGCCATATCATAAAGTTATCTCAGGGCACTTTTTCATATAGAGCAGGTCTAGACTCTTTATATTTACAGAGACCCAACAATTCCCACCATGAGCAAGCACTATTGTGCTACTACTGCAACCTACTGTGTGCTTAGCCAGCCTCAGGGATCCATCTAAGCTTCCTGCCATTTGTTCACTCATATAAGGAGTTTTTCCATGCATGCCTAGATTGGTCTGGTATTTATATTTTGTCCTGTAGTTTTGTTATTCATTAGATCTGGGTAGGTTGCATTTAATTTCCTGTTCTTTGTCTCCTTTCTGTTTATTCCCCCTCTTTAAAGCGCCTGCTTGTGATAAAAGGTTGTATAAATAAATTAACTTTGACCTGAACTCTAAATGTGTATAAAGATAATGAGAGAAACAAATGGAGGGCATTTAGGGAAGAAAAATAGACTCAAAGGAAATGCTTTTAGGAGTGAAGTGAAAATTGAAAAGGTCGGCACTGCCCTGACACCGCTCAGTGAATCACTGCACACTGATGAAGTTATAAAAAAAGGGTCCAGCTGAATGGCCTCAGGTTACCTCCTTTATCAAAACTGTGTACGCTTGGTTGTGTCATAACTGTGCTCATGACCATTTCAAAGCAGAACGTGGGATTTATGAATTTGCAGTGATGCTTGAGAATGTGAGTCAATGTCAGCAGGCACAGTGTCAACCAGGCTTATTCACTGCACTGAATGAGGACTGAAAAGTAAAGAAACAGAGACAGAATGGAACTGGAGAAAGACTTTACTCAGATGACTTCGAAAGCCTGTTTTTCTGAACACAGCGTCTGCTTAATAAACTACAGGAATGGGGTTTTAATTTACTTTTCTGTAATATGTTGACATGCTAGGCAACGAGAAATGTGTTCAAGATAGGTATTTATCACTGATGGAGGTAAGTGTTTGGTTTGATATTTTATTTTGACAAATGGCTGTGCAATTACAACTACAGTCCAATATAGAAAGATCACTGCTCACCAAGTAAAGAGTGAGAGGTGCTGCAGCTAAAACACAATGTAGAATGCTTAGGAAAAGCATCCACACACTCCGATCTGTACAATATTCATTTACTGAGGTAAGCTTTTGTTCTAGATGATGCCTGAAAAGGTCCCTGACCAAAAGCTTGCTATAATAAATTATTACTGCACAGATTGCAGCGTGCGGATGTTTTTCCTTTGATTATGCACAATTACAACTAAAATGATAATCACGTTATTGTTGTTTAAAACAAAAATCATATGGCTGGTGATTGTTGATCCATGGGAAAAGAGGCTGGCAACATCTCCCACCGTGCTAAAGGGGAAGTTGTGGAGCTGCCACATTTTTGGGTACATAAACTCCACTGGGTCCTCCTCACAGCCTGGGTTGCTCGATTGTAGTCATCTCTGTTTCAGTGGTTACTGTAAATTCTCATATAAAAGCCAGTATTCAAATTATGACAGAGACTCAAATAATAGCCAGGGGCGTAGCCACCTCGAACAAATAAGAACCGGTTGCTAATAAAGGCTGGGTAAACAAACATTGAGGGGGGAAAGTGATTGAGTGTCATGTTCCACTCACCACTCTGCTGCTCTTTGTTTTTAATTTAATTTTAATTTAACTTTTACAGAAATGTTTTCATACTAATATAATTCTAGTTGTTTCTTCTTTGCTGTACTCCTGATCGATATTTAGCTACCATCACAAACAAAACCAAACCAACAAAACTTCCTGGTGTTTTTTCACATTAAAAGCCTATAAAAGGGAAGGCTGCAAGACTTTTAACATGAAAAGTCTGGAAAATGTTGAGTTTCATTAATGGTAGCTTAACAGTGTTCGGGAGATAAAGGTAAGGTGGAACCCATGTATGACTGTACTGATGGAATTAGTGCTGTGGAAATGAATCTATCAAGACAACAGGTAAAAACATGGAAGAAGTTTTGAGTTTGCATTAACTGGGGAACCAGGGAAGTTATATAATAAAAAGGTCTGTCTCTAGAATAAGCCTGTCCCAAATAAAGACCTGGTTTTCTGTCACTGAGGAAAATAAAGGCTCCGGCCCTTATTTGAGAATTTACGGTATTTTTTTTTGTGCCATGGGTCTGGTATAGTGCCCTCACTAACTTTGGAGCACCACTTGATCAACTTTTAACTTTATCTTCATGCAAATAAGATTGATTTTACATACAGTACAGTACATATATATATATATATATATATATATATAAAATGGGTAAACGCATGTAGTTATAAGACAAGGCTAACCTGTATCTTATCTCTTTAATAGTTGTGGGCTCCGATGACCCAAAGCTCCAACAATCTGTGAAGCTCAAGGAGAGTTTTAAAGACATGTTTAGACACAATCTCAACTTTCAGAAAAGGCAGTGTGCACCCTAACAGCACAGACTCCCAGCTCCTTGCACTTTATATGGACCTTACTTGTATCTAATGTAGGGCCCACTCTTTATGACAATAGACTGCAACCCCTTCCGTATTATTCAGAGACACTGACAGAGAGGGCTGCAAGCAACATCCAAAAAGATTTCAATGTTTGGCACAAGGCCTATGAAGCCAGTATAGTTATGGGATCATGGGACGTTCATCATTACTGTTGATAGACAAATACACTGAAAGGAAAAAATTTTTATTCATCCCTTTGACCTTTAATTATTTTACCAGATAAATAGTGTATGAAACTTTGTTCATTGTGGACTCTGTGATCACCACTTCAACTTCACTATTATCACCAGTGTGCATTAGCATGTCAAAGGTCACCAAATTTAAGGAGGGCAAATGATCCATGCAGATTTACTTTGCCTCAGTGAGTAAATTCATTAATTGCAGCAACTCCATTCAATTATTAGTCATATTTGGTGTCAATTTTGCTATCATAACTGCAGGCAGACATGATTCTTGTTGGGAACTGCAAGCAGTCACCAAGGAGTTGTCAGTGCCTTGCTTAGTTGGCAGCAGCAGTTAAGAGATGGCGGGCAACTCATTTCAACTCCCTGCTATTTTACAAATCTGTTTAAGAAAGCAGTGACCTTTCAGTAACAAGTTATATTACATCCCTATTAAGATGTCACTAGATTCAGTTATAATACAATCATTTCAAGTTGAGGGTTACACACCTACGCCTCAGTGATAGCAGTGCTACACCCTATAATTGTGGCTGGTGAGATGTGAGCATGGCTGTATTATACACACGCATAATTCAGATTCATGAAAACATAAACAATCTTTATTAAACATGTTTCAATATCAGAGACAACTGACTAACTAGGCACAATAAACAGGCACATGTATGTGCTTAAATATGAACTTACTTGAAGGTACTCAAGTGATACTGGAAGAGCAGCATGGAAACAGACCTTTATTCAATTGGCACTCACATTCAATCAAAACCTGTACAAGCTTTTGCCAAACAAGAGAACTTGTCTGCAGAGTCATGATGACACATCGCCTCGAGCTACTCTACAGACGCAGACAAGTGACTTGACAGATACTCAGAATATGTGAGCTTTAACGCCCTGAAGAACATCATCATTCCATTGTACAGGAACCTGCCCGAGTACAAACAAACAACAAAACGCCCTCATGCTGTTTGCATTCGCAAATCTACAAAAGTCAGTTTCTCTGCACTCTTTGTCTTGATGACATTACAAAGAGGTTCAGTTTTGTCTCTGGGTAACAGTGAGAGATGTTTATGTCTAAAGCACACTAAACTGTCTGAGATCAAAGAGAAACCATGCTGTCAGCTCTGTTCTACAGTGCACTCTCCCCATAAGTCAATAGAGAACAATAATCCTGGTTATAAGATCCCTCTGAGCTGTCCTGAGGCCGTGAGAGTGCTGCATGCTAAAGCATCAACCACCATAATAACAGTGCTTTCCATAGTTGATACATTAGTGCTAGAGAATAAGTCCTTAAAGGATAATTGTGGTTTATTAGAACCTTTTTGTTCATTTCTATCAGTAAAAATAACAGGACTCTTCAAGGTTAATTGCCGAGATATGAGAGCAAAGCAACATCACTAAAAGAAAGCCACTTGGGGCAGAAACACACTCTTATTTGGAAGAGAAAATGAAGGTGAAAGGTAAAATCAAATGCAACATGAACAAAGACAACAACAATTCCCCAGTGGAGTACACGGCCTACTGCAATTCTAAGACCGTGAACTTTTCTTTTGGACAGACCGGACATAACATTTGTTTCCCACATTTGAATGGTAGTTCACATTTTGAATAAAGAAAGACAGTCTTAGTGTGTGCACAGTTTGATAGAAATGATGGCAAAAACTACTAAAATAAGACCCAAGTTGTAATAAACCAGAATTTCCCTTTAAGCAGATTCAAAACAAAATGAGGCTTTGCACTTAGTCAGGGAAGATGATGCCTTTGCAACCATAAATAGGTAACACATTTGGCCATGATATATGTTATATGTGGAATACATTTTTCTGCCTCATTCACCACCACTAAATACACTGTCACCTACGAAAATGTAATGTGCTTGATTGCAGTGCAGATACAGTATTTTTGCATTACATTTTCATTTTGATAGGCAGAGATGCAGAGAAGTTGTTCAAAATGTTGCAGAAAAACATAGAAGTAATGTTGAACGTGTGCTAGTGCGATTTGTACTGCAGACTGAGGTTAGTGTGGCAGTCTACTTCGACTGACAGTCCCAGATAAGAGCCAAGGAGGGAGGTCAGCTTCCACTGCAGAACACTGAGGAGGATGGTGGAGGGACAGGATGAGGGCAGGAAGGAAATATATCAAATATTCAACTCTGACTTTGCTTCTTTCATAAGTGCAGGAAGTGCATTCAGCATTTTAATGAATCAATATATGGTATCTGTCAAATGGACTGATGGCAGTGGAGATACCTGGTGCCTTCTCTGTTCTGCTAGTTTTTGTCATAATTAAAATCGTATTCCTCACACCCTCTAGAGGATGTTGGTTCCTGTCTGGCATGATTAACGATAAATGTCATTTTACATTTTAATGTTGATTTCCCCCCCGCCCTCCTGGTATTGTTGGAAATTCTGAATCCCTTAGCTGGTTTTGCACCAAAAAAACAACAACAACAAAAAAACCCAAAACAAAATCCCCCACTGCTCACCAAACCTAACATTAGTGGCACACAAGGTCAAATGAAGTGTACAGGCCAGTAGAGGCTGAAAATGATACGGTAATTTAATGAATCTTCAAATAATTGTAATTAGAGGAGTGTGCAGGGCATTGGGAGAATGAATGATGGACGTCATTGTGTGACAAGTTGTATTTGTCTCATTCTTTGGTCCATACTGAAACATCTTTACAATCACAGGATGGATTGCCATGAAATACCACAGATAGCCAATACTTTGGTTTTCTTTACAGTGAGCATTAGAGCCTCAGTGTATAGCAATAGACTCTGAATCTAGTTTATTTATGTACCCAGGACTCCCTTGAAAGCAGCAGTGATACGGAGTTGATTATCCTGGTGAAAAAAAGCCAACTGAATTTAACTGGATGACGAGACTGCAGGAGACAAACTTTCAAACATACAAGTAAGTGATGGTTGAAAAAAAAAAAAAATTGATGGTCAGAAACTGAATATTTAAAAACAATGTTGAAAATCTGTAATGGAGAGATTACTGCAAATTTGCCATGCAGTCCACACAGTTGAGGGGAGTTGAAATCGGTATGCGATTCAGTCTATCAATCTATGAAAGAAGTTTAACTTTAAAGTAACCAAACCACAATTAGACATTCAGCTACAAATGTTGTCATACAAGGACAGTCACCAATTAGCAGTATAGGTAAGGTAGGTATAGGTGAGGTAAATTATAATAAAGGTCATAAAAACATCAAACACCTAAAAAAGTTCCAAACTGCCTGAATTACACAAGCAAACACAAACACAATTATTTAATTTGACCAAATATAGACAAACTGCACTGG
Source organism: Maccullochella peelii (assembly GCA_002120245.1). Lineage (NCBI taxonomy): Eukaryota > Metazoa > Chordata > Actinopteri > Centrarchiformes > Percichthyidae > Maccullochella > Maccullochella peelii. The sequence continues at coordinate 29,472 of LKNJ01005460.1, forward strand.
CTAAAAGAACACTGGTAACAAACAGAAGCTCATCAACATGGCTTATGATATGACACACAGGTTGTTGTTGTTGTAGATGATTAATGCCACAGAGGTACAGGCTGAAAATTACCACAGCACTGAATCAGCACCCCTGTGACCCCTCTCAATAAAAACTGTACGTCATGAGCAGCAAAATGGAATTCATGGGCAGGGCTTCCATTACAAGACTAATTGTAACCAAGGGCATTGCACAAAAACACATAACCTGGTGTTACAGACAAAACCTGGACCCATGGTTAAAGGAAAGTGTTTGGATGAGTCATCCTCCAATCTTCTTGTTACATCAAGCCAGTGTGGCTTTCATTTGGAGAGAGCAATGATGCCTTCAACCCACCATGCATGTTGCCATATGTTAAACATGGTATGGGTCTGGGTGCTACATATGAGATATTGAACATTAATATAGCAGAAAACAACAATTTGCTAAGATACAGTAACGGCGTCCTGATCAGAGAATGAAGTCACACTCCCTTCTGTGTTGTACTCCAAGCTGCTCTGTTCTTTGTTTTGGTAGCCGGTATGGCTGCACATGCATGTGACTCCCTCTCCGCATTTATAAAGAGACTAAGAGAGTGACCGCCACACCGCATTGTTAAAGCGAGATGGCAGAGTGCAGTCCTCTGACTGAACTCAGCACTACCAGAGACTCCGGTTCTTTCTGTTATTTCCCCCAAGTCTCTCTTAGGGGGAGGTGTGGCCAATGTGCCGATTTGTTTTGGTCTGAGATGCTGGTGCTAGTGCGACATCTACTGGCAGCGAATATCGTATATATAACCTTTAACACAGTGAGCACCATTAAAACTCTAGCTAAAACTATTTATTTATGATTATTCACATGCTGTCAGAATAGTAGCTGGCAATTTTAGTTAGGAAATGAACAGCAGGGATGTATTATTAGTAATTATTAGTTGTTTGCTACATTAACTAACTTGACAAAATCCTTTAGACACTATTAGGAATAGTGTGACTAAAGCATTAAAATACATATACATAAAGCACTAGGGGTCACCACCCAGAGACACTAAGGCTCACAATCAGGTAGGTGGGCTCGTCAACAGTTAGTACTGAGAGTGAAATTTGATATTTTAAGCATTAGTTTGGTAGCACCATTTGCCAGGCAATTCTCAAATGAGTGATAGAGTACTTAGAGATGTTTTCCATATTATTTTCACAATATAAATATCAAAACTATGAAGATGAGTTAGCCTGAAGGCTAAACGGAATTATCTTTGGATACTTGGAAATGTGTGTCTCACAGATAGCAAGGGTATGAAAAAAGAAAATTCCAGTCTGAGGGCAGTCACACTCATTATTCAGGACTGTACTGTCACTATGGTACAATGATCACTAATAAGAATTAAGTACTAATGTTGTTTACTTCATATTACTACTATCCAACAATAACAAGAGATTAGATATTAAGCTAAAAGCCATCTGAGCATAAAAGTCAGTAGCACCAGAGTTAAGTTTCAAACCACAAACATTCTACATTAAAGTGGGAAGCCTCCACCATCACACCATATGGTCAGATATACTACATTTGGCGCATAGTGGTGCTGATTACTAATGAGCCACAAGCACAGAAGCAGCTGCTTATGTCTCTTCTAAAGTCTATGCATTAAGCTGTATAAGCTCACTAACTCTCTTTAGGTATCAACTAATGTCAGTACATGCAGACAACTAACCGCTGTCTACAACAGGCACACTAATACAATAGGAATATTTCAGTGACTTGTATCTGATTCTTCAGGTTCTTCGCAAAAGCAGCTGCGAAGTGCAGAAACTACGAATAACTTGTAGAGGTCTGATGTACAGCCCTGCAGTCTACCAGCTCCCTATGAAAGCAGATTTGTCAGTTGTTTTGGAGTAAATTGATTCTTTATGATCTCCAGAGTGTATATAGTGAATCCATGTGTTAGCCCTGTGACAGACTGGCGATCTGTCCAGAGTGTACCCCGCCTCTCACCCAATGTACGTAATTTTATTAAAGGCTGTCAATGTTGAAATGGCAAGGTCAAGTCCTTCTATGTAGCAGCAACCTTAATCCTGCACTAATTAATATTTTTTTATTTCAATAATGAATGTGTGAGTGAAAATTGGACTTACATTCATCAGGCTGACACAAACACGACTCCAAATGAATGATGATGTTGCTCTGTCTGTGCTGGGTGTGTAAATAGGCAACTGTTTGCCAACATGTTCATCACATTAACTTTGTAAGGTGATAATTTGCCAGTGTTGTGTTTACAGATTATTTTGCTGATCCCAAGTGGCCCAAAAAAAAAAAAAATCTAGGAATGCAGGTCCAAAAAGACAATGTTCGGTCACCTCTAACTCCTTTGTTACTTATTTTGTATTTCAATAAAGCAAATTAAGGTGTTGTTATTGAAGTCCTTGTGTTGGTATCTGTATGTGGTACAACAGTGATTTGACTGCAGTCTCAAAACAGCAGTGCAGTTAATACTGATACTTTTGGTAACAGGTACTATTTATGATCTGTGTTGCAGAAACTAATATTTTTAGCTGTGTGAAACCCAATATACAGCAAGTGATCACAGAGTCATTACCAACCAAGCATTAACCTGCTGAGACTATTTTGCCATGTCTGTCAAAATGGCCTGTCCCACTGTTTAACTCTACTAGTTATGGCTGTAATACAGTTTTATTGTTTGTCAACAGAAACCAAATGAAGTTGTTTCTGTGAGGATGTTAAGCTTTTATAAACCGGCAATGGTAGTGTGGCAGAATCACATTTGACATGTTATCGGCCTTTACAAATCTACATTAGTGTGAGCATGGCGTAGAATCGGTTTCTATTAAAAAATAACAGGTAGCAGACTTCAAGGATTGACACAAAGGTTGGGAGACTAAAAGAAGAGTAGAAATAGAAGACATGAGCTACTTTAGGGCTGTGTGCTCAGCCCCCTCCAGTTCACAACTGCAATCCCCGGCATGGAGAGAACTCTGTTGCGAAGTTTGCATCATCATCATCGGCCAGATTACAAACAACGATGAGAATTCATATCGAGAGGAAATCAACAATCTTGCAGGGTGGTGCACAGAGAACATCCTACTCAATGTCAACAAAACCAAGGAATTGATCGTTGATTTGAGGAAAAAGGAGGCAAAGACACCCCTATCCTCTATCAGTGGAGCTGAGGTAGAACAAGTGGTCAGTTTTAGGTTCCTGGGAATCAGCATCACAGAGAACCTGTCATGGTCAGGTCATCACACATCTCCACCCTGGTAAAGTAAGCTCAGAAACAACTGCATTTCTAAAGGAACCTTAAGAAGGCAATATTCCTGTGCAAAGTTCTTTTAAACTTTTACAGCTGAGCATTTTAAATCATCCTGACTGGAAACATTACAAACTGGCATGGAAAGTGGAAAGCCCAGGACAGGAGGGCTCTGCAGTGGGTGATTAAAACTACCAAGAACATCATTGGTACCCATCTACCAAGCATCAGTAATTCTGGTTAGAGGGAGGTGTGGAAAATGAATGCACTATTGACTCAGTAGATACAAACTACTCTCGGGCAATGGCCTCTGTATGTAGAGAGATGTGTGTAACTTCAGTGCAGTTGTTTGGAAGAGAAGAAAAAAGGTAGGCACTAACTTCTTGAGACCAGCAATTAAGTACATGCTCTTGGGCATCAGCAGGTAGACCTGGTCTGTAAGCACAGCATTGATGATCTTCTTGGCTACATAGTCTGGATTCAGGATTGGCAGCAGTCTTGGCCACCTGATGAAGAGAAGAAAAATAATTAAGAGGAAAAAAAAACAGCTGCTGAACAACATGGTCCTAGAGGCAAAATCAGAGGTTCTCAAAGTGTGAGGGAGAGTGAAAAGGGGGTGGGGGGGCACAGAGATATACACATGATGCAAAGATCTTGCGTAAGGTGAAAGAGACAGGTGCATGCTGGCGTTCTAAAAACAATGGGAAGTCAGTTATTGTAGTTTGGCCTACTGATTTGGCCATCTTATCAACAAAGCAAAAAATAAATATTGCAATTACTCTATCCCTTGAACGAATACGGACGTCCAAAACAAGTACTCATGCCCATCCTTAGCATGTACAGACTGCATTTGATTGACATCTCCCTGACACCCATGTGGCTCTTTTGTTGCACCTGTTAGAGAAGGAAACTACCTTCACCATTATTTTTAGTACATGTAGTTGGTGGTGGCGATGATGGTGACATCACATAATTCCCATCATAGCCCTGCCCAACCTGAGCAGAGATCTAATCAGCCAGAATGACTGAAAACACCCATGGGTGTTTGTAGGGTCAACAAAAACTTGTTGCCCGAGTTGTTATACTGAGTTTCATAAATGAAAAACAAATCAAATGAACCTTACATAATAGGTTGGTAACAACGGTCAAATGAGTTGCGTGAGCCATTAGTGTAGAAATGAGAAACAGCCCTCTGTTATAGTTCTTCCTACTTTAGGTGAGTGATGATTCATGCATTTTTCTCACTTCTTCCATACGCACCTTTATTAAATAATTTTGATGGTAAAGATGACAGTACACATTAATGCAGAATTTTCTTCCCTATGCTGGCTGCTAAAAGCGTTAAACCTTCAGCAAGTCTATCACTGTAGGAAATCTATGTCTGAAAACTGACTCTTAGGTCCAGTGTTGTTTGGTAAGGTACACACAATAAACACGGACGTTTTTTATGGTGTTTTGTGGTTATTTTAAAGACCCTCAAGGTACAGATGTGAGAAGTAGAAAGTGACAGGCCAGGTGTTGCACTGGCGTAAAGCATGTGTCCTGGTGGCTTCAGGGGGCTTTTGGATAGATGAAGGCAGGAAGACAGAAGTAAAGATAGACACAAGTCTCCAAACACCTTTAAAACCTGACCCCAGGACATCCGGGAGTGTACTACAATGGCCCTGCAATGGTGTGTGTGTGTTAGCATGTGTGTGTATGGGTAAATAAAAAAAATAAAAAGAAAGACACTGACAGTCTTGTGTCTACCAGTCTAAATGTCACCACAGAGACCTCCGGCATTATTTTGTGTTTTTGTTGAATTGTTAGCGGCTTCTCTCTTCATCTGTCTGTGTGTGGTTAGAGCTAGTTAAAGTTTGAGTTTTCTAGTAAGCAAAAGTTGGCAATAATTACAATTCATTGGTTCCTACAGAAGACGTAAAACACCTCACATATATAAAGTTTCATTTTGAAAAAGGCTCAGTAATTTAGATCTGAACAGCAGAAAATGTTAAACTTTGAATAAATATTTTTCAGTGATAAAGTATTACCGCTACACAAGGAGCGGTAATACTTTTCACATGCTATGTTGATATGTTCAAGGTAGCAGAACAACTTGTAAACACAACAACAACATACTGCCATCTTCTAAAGTTGACACAGAGCAACATTATCATTCATTTGGAGTCATGTTTGTGGTCAGCTGATGAATGCAAGTCCAATGTTCACTCTTCACTTTAGCTCGCAGCCTAGTTTGAACGTAATTTCTAAATTAGGTCATAGTTTATGCACTACCAACATTTTAAGGGTTGCACTAGCTGAAATAGTTCCAGCATAGGCATAAGTTGCAACTTAAATCTTACACCTAACCCTCAGTAGGTGAAAAGTCCTCCGTAATATAGCGTTTGGCATGGCACATTGTTTTGAAAGGTGGGATAACTTAGGAGGGTGAGGAGGAGCAAATATACCAGCTGTGTCGGCAACATGCTCTCCATGATAGATTACACCCCTCGAGTATTTACAATGACTTTGATTTATATATATATATATCATAATGCTTTGTCCTAGTTTACGTACCTTTTTGTTGTTGTTTGGTGATTAATATAAGCTATTTTTAGTGGTTAGCCTTTTCGCTATTGCATAGCAAAATGACAATTGTGACAGACAATTGAGAGACAACACAGTAATGTTATTGACAAAAGGAAGTGAAAACATCATTTTCTGAGACTTTTTTTGGTTAATGTGGACTTACACCAGAGTAGCTAAGATGAACCTTGTGTCTTTGTGGTACAACCAAACATCAACACAGCTTTAGTATCAAACTAACTAGTTTCAACGTGTTGTTTAGTGTGGACTTAAGAGAGAACTTACGTGTAGCTGGGGCAACAGGCAGCTGTCTTTTTAGCTGCTAAATGCTCCACTATGTTCACCAGCTAGATTTAATTTTGTTTTTGCTGTGAGATACCTGCTTTTACGCTCTGTCTCACGCTGTCCAAAAAATTACAAATAATAACCTAAAAATAACTATATATTAGATCAGACGTTGAAATCAGATATGACTGTCCAACACAAATTAAAACCAATTATATGAGTCACGTGTCCAGTCCTGTTGGAGACGTTTCATCCAGGACATTCAGATATCAACAGGTAGGCCATATGCCAAATAGAAGCCAGGAGAAAGAATGCAGAGAGGGAGCAGCAATTAAAAAGGTCCCATCACACCAGAGTCAGTGCTTGGTGCTAGAGATTTGTAATTCAGACCAGAAGCCAGGGGAGGTCTTGGAGCACTGGTGAGATGTGGTCTCTGCAGTGTGTGCAGAGACCACCTGAACCAATGGAAGCATTTTAATGTGAACACCCCTCCTTTACTCCTCTCAACTTGTTCACCTCCTCCTCTCCTCTGACACGACAAGTCAGTCAGTCAGTCTCACACCACTCTCCTGAGCACTGGCCATCACAGCCAGGTTAAAAAGCCCACAGCCAGCACTGCTCAATAGCTTTCCGTATGGCCTGTTACACCCAGACAGAAACACATAGACACACCTCAATAAACTCAGGACAAGAAAATCTGTAGGAATCTGCTAACACAGGCCATGTGATTACTAAAGCCTGGTCTGAAAATAATCATAGAGAAGGAATCAGGGAAAAGGGAGAAAGTAAGAGTTGAAGAAAATATACATGTTATCCACTTGCATGAATCCCTATAATGAAATTTTTATTTTCATAGAAAAAGTAAACGACAGGTGAAAACAATAAATAAGTCGAGGACAGTGAGATCATAACGGAGAAAATAATGTGAAAAGAGATGGAGCTAACGTGTGTGATTGGTTCATTTAAGCCGAGCAGAGCTAAGGCGATAATAGGCAATCATTTGAAGCCATCAAAGCAATACAAAGAGAGCATTATTGAGTTTGTGATCAAAGAAGCATCATCATTACGGCATTACAGTGTTACGTCTAAGATGTGATTAGTGCTGGTGGCTGAGAAACTGGTGAGCTGATGGCTGCAGCTCTCTTCAGAAATAATTTTAGATGTTAGGGAAGTCATTACAGATATTTTACACATCAAGCAAAAACTAATTAATTAAATATAGGCCAAAATGGAAGTGAATTGAATTTTATTTTTGGTGCTCATAGTATTGAAAGATCACACTAAACAAATCCATGTCTTTCCAGAAGCAATGTCTGGGTTACTCTGGTTAATCCACAGAACACGCTGTCACCTGTTGTCATAGTGATTATTAATAGAAAGCGGTGTTAATGAAAAGAGATAGACCTGATCAGGAATTATTTTGTCTGAACAGACAGAGTTAAATTAACTGAAAACCAGGAGCCTGATGTGTTGGAAGCAGGAAAAATGTGCAAGCGTAAGGATGTGAGCAATTTTGACAAGGGCCAAATTGTGATGGCTAGACGACTGGGTCAGAACATCTCCAAAACTGCAGCTCTTGTGGGGGAAAGGAAGGAAAACTGGTGACTGGCGACAGGGTCATTGACGCGCGTTGGGAGCAAAGGCTGGTCTGTATGGTCCGACCCAACAGAAGAGCTACTGTAGCTCAAATTGCTGAA
>LKNJ01005461.1:0-31129 GCA_002120245.1 Maccullochella peelii
CCTCCCTCATCTTTTTAAGTGGGAGAACTTGCACAATTGGTGGCTGACTAAATACTTTTTTGCCCCACTGTACATCAGCTTAATCAAATATGCTGAACTGCTTCAAGTGCTACATTTAGAAATAATAAGAGAAAGAGAGAGGTTTTTTTTTATTGGCCAAGATGCAAATCAATCTGCCCGTTACATTTTGATATTTTTTGTAAGCAAGTGGAAAGTTTGGCCTGATGATGGAGCTAGAGGAAAGTTCAGGGGGTCATAGGGAGTGGGTTTCTGAGGATCATGAATATAAACAGCTAATTTAATGAAAATCTGGCCAATAATTTTCCAGATGATAGAGTGACTGACTGCCACGAAACAAAAATGTCTGTTTACTTTATTTAGTAAAACAGAAAAGTCTTTATGTATCTCCGGCTGTCCCTTAAAGATCTCTGTGTGCTGACAGACGGCTGGGAGTTCACCTCAGCATCCACAGAGATGAGCTTTCCACCTGACACACCTGACGCACAGGTAAGAGGCTCAGCGGCCACAGTCAGATCCCAAAGGCAGCTTTATCACACTGTTATATAACACAACACACACACACACACACACACACACACAGACATACATTGATGCAGGGCTGATGTGCCACACTGCCGTCGTCAGCACTGGTCAGATCAGATTTAACTGCCCCCCCCTGAGTTTCCTTCATGATCCATGGTAACACCCCCCCCACACTCTGTGTGTGTGTGTGTGTGTGTGTATTCTTTTATCCTCTTTCATATGTGTGATCTGCTCAGGCTGGCGAGGTTACTGAGTGTTAGGGCAGTGATGTAATCAGGTGAGTTGTAAAGTAATGTGTGAACAAAGGTGGATCTACACAAACATGGCTGACATGTTTAGATCAAATCACTTGTGTATGGTTGTTCAGTCATAGAGTACATTCGTGCCACTTGTTCAATTGAAAAATTGGTAAATCAACTGACAAATCAATACGCCTACTAATACCTAAAATACTTACCGTCGCTGTACAATGAAAGCCATATATCTCCAGTTTCGGTGATTTAGAATTTTTCAGATAAACTGAAGGATTAGCTGAGTTTCCTACTTCTTAAGATAAATAAATCATATTGAACAATTAAAAACCGATTGGATTATCTATCAAATGTATCGTCGCATGGCTGAAAACAGGGCTCAAAAGTTGACATTTTGGAGATGCATGGTTTTCATATGACGGTGAAGTAATAATATTAACCATAAGAAGAGCAAAGTGATTAAGAAACAATTGATCAATCATGAAATATGCATTTTTTTATATAGATTAATAGACAAAACAATAGTTAAATTAATCAAATTGATTAGACAAATGAAAAGATATATAAGATAAATAAGTTCTAATAAACTTTTGTCCAATCAAAAAATAATGAGTTTTCATTCCTACAGCGCTACAAATTAAAAATAGTTTTCACTATCGATCGATTTACTGACAAATTACAAATATGTCTTACCTACAAAACCCCAAAGTAATAATTCAATAAGTAATATAAAATAAAAAAACAGATATTAGTATTTTTGGAGCTGTATCAGCAAATGTTTTACATTAACTAACAAAATCAATTAATCAGTTTATCAAGATGGAACCTCAATTGTTTCAGAGCAGTTTGTTGGCCTGATATATAAAATAAATAAATTAAATAAAAGACACTGGAGGACAGATGAGACTTGGTCCAAGGATATTGGTATCTGATATCTGTACTATTAATTCAATTTATTTTATTTATTTATTTCAATTCAAGGGGCTTTATTGGCAAAGAAAGCATCAAATAAAATGTATTTATTATATTGCTGTTTACTGTAAAATGTATTGGTGGTAAAAATCTAGAAAATCTGCAGAAAATCAAACCTTAAAGACAGATTATTGATAACATAAAGAGGCTGCAGCTTTATCAGACAGTTGATGGAGGTTTGTGTGTTTTTTTTAAAGACTGATATGAAACATTAATGTCGTTACATAACACGGCTCCTGTAATCATTCTTTGAATCCTAATATAAGGCTGCTCCCGGGCTAATCTATTTGTCTGGGCATAATCTATGGCCTGCTCATGTAAGCAAGTCCTCGCCTAAAACTTGGTGGTGTCACTGTGTAGCGCAGATTATTATTATTACGCAAACCGTCATAATGCTGCAATTGGCCCGGGCCAGCAGGCTGCAGCCGGTCATCGCAGATCTGATCTGCAGCTCAACGCTGTCACACTCCTGCAGCAGGTGTCACCTTTATCCAACACTGGCCTTATTAATGAAGGGAACACACGCAGATCTGCTGTGTAATCAGAGTATGTGCATGTGTGTGTGTTTCACTTTTTATGTCTTTTAATCTTCTCTGTTGAAGAAAAGAGAATATTTTCTCTCCTTGTTAGTAAGCAAGCAAGATATTACCACAAAAATTGATAACATAAAAACAGATATCAGTGAAAGTTGGTGAAACGTTAAACCAAGGAACAAGTGATTTGTTTTTGTTAAGATCCAGGAATTTTATTAAGGATTTCTTAAAATAAGATGAGATAAGCCTTTATTGATCTCTAGAGGGGAAATCCAGGTGTTACAGCAGCACAAGGACGGAAAATAAGTACAGATAAAAAGAGAAAATTAAAAAAAACAATAATTACAAGTATATAAAATAAAATAGAATAAGAAAAAATATAAAAACTGGAAACTATAAAGGCAACTAATATTGCAGTATTGTATCAATCAAAGTGATATAGTGGCTAGTACATAGCATGAAAATCAGCAATGTATAGTGCATGTAAGAGTAATATGAAATTTGAATTTTGAATTTTATTTATTTTTATATACTGTCATTTATTTATTTTTATCCCTTTTGTTATCTTCATTCTTTTCCACTATTGCTTTTGCTTTGGGAACTCATATAAAATAAATAAATACATTTATATATATACAAAAATATATTTAAATAAATAAATATATACAGGAATAAATAAATACATATAAATGAAAATGCTTATAATTATTCTTTTACAGTTTGCTATTTGTCTTTATATTTCCACATTTATTTTCTTATTCTTTTACAGATTTATAATTTTTCTTTTATGGCACTCCTAAGACTCCATACTAAACCACCAGTACGCTCATAAAAAACATATATCTCCTCTAACAATAAGAATCTAGAAGATTGTGCAGCTTTAGCAGTGTTACTCAGTAAGTAAGTCCTTTGTATTAGATGGATAATCAACACTAAAGGTTTAAATTCCTGTAATCTGCAAGAAAAAGAGCCACAGGATAGCATTTTGTAAATGATAACTGCTGCGATTGGCCCGGTTTAAAATGTTTTGACCCCCCATCCTCCTTTAATTATTATTTTTATTATTATTATATATTTTTTTGTAATTATAACTGAGGTTAATAATCGAGGGTTTGGAAACCTGTAACCCTGCCCCTCCTTTTTACATACCTCACATTATTTGAATGCATAGTACTCGTGATTTGAATAAATAATAAAGCAATAATGGTATCACTCATGAGGTCCTTTTACTCAGAAAATATTAAAAGGCACCACCAGCACATTATGAGTAAATTAAAGCTGCATAATACATGAAGAAGAGATGAGTCGCCCACTGGTCGGTTAGTTGGTTTTGGTCTAAATCATAGACTGCTCTAAATGCTGTTTCTGAGGCTTTTCCTAAGGTCTGGTGGCACTGCAGTAAGTATAACCCCTGTAATATATTATCATCATAAGCATAGAGTAAAAGAAAACTACAGACTACACTCTGGGAAAATGTTTTTACAATAAAGTACAATAAATCATATAAATGTTCAAAAGTTCAAATATAACAAATACAGTTGAAATGAAATATTGTTTCCTCAGGACCCCGGTTATAAAAACTGACACAATGTCATATGAAACATCAATACAAAAACATAAAACACCTTAATGTAAGTGTATGGGGTTCATTAAAACATCTGTATATACAGTTTATATTTACATACATACTTATGAGCCTCTTACCTGTGCGTCAGGTGCATCTTCATCTTCCACATTGCTCCTCTCTGTGGATGCTGCACAGCAGTCTGTCAGCACACAGAGATCTTTAAGGGATAGTCGGAGATACATAAAGACTTTTCTGTTTTACTAAATAAAGTAAACATTACAACACAAAATTATTGTTGTTGTGAAATGTGAAAAGTTTTAATCAAAATAAAATGTGAATCGGTGCGTGTTTCCATCAACTACCTTTATGTGAATATTTTCAAGAGGATGCGACACGATTATATTATTAAATGAGCACCAGTGACTCTGATGCATCATGGCCTTTTCTATGTTTCCCAAAAAACAGGAGTCAGGAAAAGAAACCCAGCACTCTGGAGGTCAAAAACAGCAAAAGGAATCACATTATGTGTTGATGTTTTGAGTGAATTTTGTTCACAATCAACCTGCTGACAAATGAAGACTTCATCAGAGCATGTACGACAGCGGTGAGCTCTCTTTTTACAGGACACATCATGTAATCACCAATCAAGAGAAAGTAATTCCACCTGTACACCTGTGAGAAAAGACACCCCGCCCAAAAAAAAAACTAAAAGAAGACAGTCAAGGAAAGGATAACAAGAAAAAGCATCATCTGCTTCCCATCTGAGATGGCATGAATTAATTTGTCTTCTGATTGCCATGTTGTTTTTATCAGTTGCTATGGTGACAGAGACAGCCCTGTCTGGACTCAAACCTGGGACATTGAGGTAATGTACACCTCCAACACCTCCACTCTTTATTCTTTATTTTGTAGGCTGTTTTTAGTGCACTGGAGGCCTGTAATGGTGAGCAGCATCAGGATCTTCATTGTTTGTTGTCAGCTGAAGAAGCAGGAGCAGGTACCACAACGTCAAAGTGTATTGTGAAAAATCTGTCTGCCTTTAGTTCATCTTCTCTTTTTCTAACAAAGACCACGCCAACAAAGATGTAGATTTAGAATAGTTTATTGCGTATTTTGGATGGAGGAGAACCAAGATGATGTAGGAGGGATGAGGGATGAAGGGATGGAGGGATGAGGGGAGGAATCAGGGTCGTGGATGGATGGATGGATGGAGGAGTACGATAATGGACTGGTGCAGCTGGTGGCGGGAAGACAGACGGGAACCGGGGGAGTTGAGACTCTGAGTGGGGGAGTGTCTCTTGGTGTATTTTGAACCAGTGGTTCCTGTATTTGAACGAGAGAGAGAGAGAAGGAAAAAAAGAAGAAGAAGATAAGGGAGGGATGTGAAAACTGAGTGAGGTGTGCTTAAATACTTTTGTGCCTTAATGGAAGCTAGTTATGAAATTCTAGGTGTTTTTTGTGGACAAATTAAAAACGTGCATAAAATCAGGTGGATGGAAAAGCACCTGACGTGTTTCCTGACTCTTTTTTTTTAGAAACATAAATGACTCCATATCCACATCAGTAATCAGTGTGTAATTGGGTGAATCCACGCAGAAAACATGATCTCAGAACACTAATTAAGCAGTAAATCTTACAAAGGTCAACAGTGTGTGGGCCAAGGGTGAAGAGAGTAGCCACCATATGGCTAAAGATGCCCACAAGGAGTGTGTCTTCACTGCTCTTTTAATCTTTTGAGCTAATTGTGTTTCTTCGCCGCCCCCTCCCCGGCTGGTGCCCCCGGCAGACAAAATGTGGTCAAACTCTAATCTACTTAACTGCTTTCCACTTTGTTTTTCCAATTATGGTCTGGTGGTTATGGTTATCCACATGGTTACTGTGGAGCTGGAACTCGCTTATGTCGACATCCATTTTGCTCTCCAAGCTAATTTTCTACTTTTAGTTTAGCAGCGATGAAACGGTTCTGGCTTTGAAGACAGTTATTTTTACATAGTAAGCAACTGTTCAACATAAATCAGTCAACCCTGTGTTATACTCTGGATAAATGACTACGTGTAATATGTTGTATATAGTCAGAATTTAGCTAGGATTAAAAAAATACTAAGGTCATGAGTTCAAATTCCTGCTCCCCCCCACCCCCAAAAGAAACTTTGTATAATCAATAGAAAAAGTACTTACATTTCCTATTTTTTCATTTATTTAATTACATTTTTTTTGTATTTTAAGTCAAGGTTATAGTTTATGTGAATGCAATTGTCTAAATGCTGTTTAAATTTGTAATGTAAACTCTTGGACATTATGTCCAAACTCAAACCCACAGAGTGTAATTATCAACTGTACAGATCCCATCAGCTCTCCGGAGCTTTTTAGTCTCTTTTAGCGCATTGTTTTGGGAGCTGTTTTCAGCAAACACGCTGTTATAAACCCTCTGTACTGAACGGCAGACGGACAAAAGCTGCGTTTCCACCCAAAGTACCCAGAACTTTTAGTCCCAGGAACTACACGGTTCCTTCAGCCCGCGAAGATTAGGCAAATTAGTCCGCTGATATATGATAAAAGCGACAGCTGTTTTTGAACACAATATTTGCATGCAACTATACAACAACAATGACACCATATAACGCGATGGATGGACATCATTAAGCATTGAGGAGCTCAATAAGGCCTTCATCGTCGGTCCATCGGTCGTATGCTTTCTTCTGTGACTCAATTGTGTCGAAGCACAATGAACAAAAAACAAACTGGTTTGCGGCTGCATTAAATGGTGGCTGAAATAAAACGCTGCGAGTAGTTGACCAATCATAAATGTTCAGCGCTGCAAGCTGCAATCCAAAGTTCCTGTACTTTTGGAAAGTACTACCCTCCGAGCAGAGACTTTTTTGGGGGGTAAAATAACGTCCCCGGAACTTAATTTAGACCATGGTTCCTCCAAAGGTTTCTAGCCCCCTGGGGAAAGTCCCTGCGGTGGGAAAAGCAGCTAAAGTTTGAGACCAGCTGGTGAAGGAAGTGGAACATTTAGCGGAAAAAGAACAGACATTTTTCTCAGCAGTGGTGGAGACAAAATCCTAAAAGGACAGTGAATATGGGACTTACATTAATGTTTCTGTGTGTCTGCTGGATGCAGCTTTATAACGCTATATAATATGTCAGATGTTGTGGTTTCAGCTTGGTCCTTTGTAAAAAATCAATTAATTACAGCTTAAAAATGTTCATATGTCCAGTCTAAGATCAGCAGTCATTAACGCGCATTACGAGCACAGAACAAACAGCAAACAGAAAAACACACAACAAAGAGTGAGTACAGATGCCAGCGCACAGATGTCAGAAACATGGCAGCTCGTGTCCTCTTCAGATTAAGACCATTCACTAGAACCGCTCAACTGTGCGAAGAAACAAATGATGAAAATGAGCAGAAAGTTGCATGAACGTTGGAGCATTAGAGGATGATCATACTGTCATTAACAGAAGCACTGTTCGACACCTGCTTTGAATTTTAGAACTGAAACATTTCTGCTTTTACAGCGATCTTCCATGACTTTTCTCCAGTTTGATTTTCACAATCGTGCCACCGAAGAGTATTTTTAATGGCTTGTTTGTCTTTTTTTAAAGGCCTTTCTTGTTTTAATCATAGCAATAATGCTTTTCATTTTTCCCCAAATTGTCTGACGATTTGCTGACAAGTCAATTTCATTTAAATATGATTACGAGGCTACACGTTTCATATTCATATTCCTTGAGTTTTGCACGCTGGTTCTTGGCAGCTCTGGTCCTCAAGTCTCCTGTTAGCTGCAGCTAAAAACTGCTGCCTGTGTAAATGCCACATGTATGATGATTCTAGCTTCTTAATAATAAATGGGCGACCCTCATGAACGAGCTGAATTAGAGCCATTCAAAACTCTATTATTCCCTCCGTGACCTTTTTCTCCTGGCAGCCAGAGGGAAGCAGATGATCTCTAGTTTGTCAAAAAAGAGTGAAATGGGAGTTAATAGGCAGCTCCTCAGCAAACACTGGGGGTCATTATGAATGGGAGGCAATCACACAGATCAAATATACAGCAGGGGGGAAATGGATCTGGAATTCGGAGACAAAAAAAAGGGGAAATACAAATTGAAGAGGCTGGTAAATATAATAATGTGCGCCTCATGTAATCATCCCTTTAAATGCAGATACCGAAGAGGAGTGTTGACTGATGGATGCCCTCGTGGACAGTAGGAGACACGAAGAGACGGTGCTGGATGGGGAACTGGTCTAAAGTTACAATCCTTCTGCTAGAGAGCTGGAGTTTTAGGAGTTTATGTTACTGTTTCTCTTCTGTTTTTTGTTTGCAGACATGATGAAGATCCGAGTCTGAGCTGCACCAATGTTCTGGCAATGTGACTGATTGATCCAGTAGATGAACAGTAAAGATTAAGAGGATGACAAATGCTGCTTACACAGCGCGTGGGGCTAATCCTCCCCCTACACCCCCCACCCCCTGGGCTCCCTTTTGAGGAGCTGCCACTGAGGAGCACAGACAGTGACGGACCCCAGCAACCAGAGGGAGGACACACAACCTGTTGATGTGCAACAAGTGTGATCTGGAGCTCATGGCAGGACCCCAGCCCATCTGCATCTCCACACCTGCTGCGACACAGTAGAGGCTCTGCAGGGGACTCGGCCCACCATCTGCCCACTGGGTACCACTGGAGGCCTGACAGCTACATATTTCTATCCCTTCCGAAGTGTTTTTGCTGCAAGAAACCCCAAAGGGAACTTGTCATGTATTGATCCTGGACTTTGTATCTTGAAAATTTCCAGAGAAGAGGACTAATAGTAACAAAGTTTCTCCATTCTCCATTCGTCATCCCAAGAGACATTTGTAATAATAAAAAAAAAATGATGGAGGATCATCTGTCGAAGATCCCCATGATGTCGTCCTCTTCCCCTACTGAGTCGTCTGGGAGCGGCGGGACGGACGACAGCAGAGGAGGTAAGAGATTCAGCAGGAGCAACAGGTGCCGAGGAAGCCTGAAAGATGGGACGCAAACTCGGCCTGTAGGGAAAAAACAGTATAGAGAAAAAAAATGACTTTTTAATGATATTTGTCATCTTGATTTTTTAAATTAGAAGCTTCTGTTTGAGATTCTCAGGTTTCACAAAACTGCTTTGTGCGTTCTCTCTGTTTAAATGTTTAACTCAAAGACCTTGTGTTTCATTTAACAAAATTTAACAAAAAGTAAAACTAAAAGATCATGAATATGCACATACATCTATTTTTCAAGTGCATTTCTTAAATACAAATAGTTAATTAAAGTGGAACAAGGCCAAAATAAATATTTATTATGCAACTGTAAGCACTGCTGTCTGAATTTATGTCAAATTAATGGGTTTATTTGGATTAATATCAGTGTCCCTGCATCGTTTGTGTTAGTTGTTAATCTGTCTTCAGCCGTTTATTGTTTTAATTTAATAATCATCCACTGAATGAGATTTTCAGACCCAAACGGCTGTTGCAATATGGACTTGTGTGTTTTGTCAGACTGTTGAGTTACACACAGACTGAGCTGACGGTACAGATGGCAGGCACATGTGTGAAACAATACCAAACTATATGAATGGAAACTAACCGACCTGCTCTGCGTGACCGCGTTTGACCCACAGCCAAGAGTCCGGCCCCGGGCAAAGCTCTGAGCCCGGCTCTAGTCTGCAAAGTGTGCGGCGACACCAGCAGCGGGAAACACTACGGCATCTATGCCTGCAACGGCTGCAGCGGCTTCTTCAAACGCAGCGTGAGGAGGAGGCTCATTTACAGGCAAGAGAGAGCTGCAGGACAACTGTGTTTCAGCTTCTGAGTTTGTCATTTTGTATCTTCAGAAGCCAAGATTAACATCCCATAAAAGCCAGTTTAGTATATGAGGTGCATTGTGGGGAATGATAGCATCCTTTTCAGCATTTTATCCAAAACCTTCTCACAGCCATTAAATGTAGTTATATCCAACAAAACCAACACATTTTGTATAATATTATAGAGAAAGAAGAAGAAATGAGGGCCATGTTTTTCAGAACAACAGTGCAAATGTGTGTTTTTGTTACAACAAAACCAAATGTTAACAAAAGTGTAGAGCCACAGCCAAAATTTAAAACATCGGAAACTGCTTAGTTGAGTCCATATAGTCCACAATTGTCCATGCAGATAGTAACAGGTGGCTTTTATTTTCATATTAAATGCATTCCAACATAAATTGGTATTTTTGTAAATTTAGATTTGAGTGGACTCTCCCTTTAAAGTATTGTCTTTGGGTTAACAGGTGCCAGGCCGGTACAGGCATGTGTCCAGTGGACAAAGCTCACCGCAACCAGTGCCAGGCGTGTCGGCTGAAGAAGTGCCTGCAGGCGGGCATGAATAAGGACGGTAAGTGTGTGGAGATTTATTCAACATGCATAAATATACATCAGATAACGCTGGAAACATTCACTGTCACTAGAAATTCAAATGTGAAACTGTATTTCCTCTGATAACAGGTGGTCTGACCTTGTCTGTTCCCCTCTCTCTTCACTTCACATCACTTCCTGTCCTTTTCCTCACTGCAGCAGTGCAGAACGAGCGGCAGCCCCGCAGCACAGCTCAGGTCCGCCTGGACTCCATCGACGTGGACCCTGAGAAGGAGCACCTGGCCACCACGCGGGAGCCCACCTCCTCTTCCTCATCCTCTTCTTCTTCCTCCTCCTCCTCCAACGGCTCTGTCATCACGTGGCCCCACATCACCTCCTCCATGTCCATCACCTCCTCTGTCGCCCCCCAGCGCTGCATCAGTCCCCAGAACAACCACCGCTTCATGGCCAGCCTCATGACGGCCGAGACCTGCGCCAAGCTGGAGCCCGAGGATGGTGAGGAGGGTTTGGTATTCAAGAGCGAGTCTGCTGGCTTGAAAATTATATATATATATTATATTATATATATTTATTGTGTTTTAAAGTGGATTTTATTCTGTTTAGTGTGCCTGAGAGTCTCTGATAAATACATAAAAAATCCACTCTAAAACAATCAATCATACAATCTATGATAAAACACAATTTATACTATCAAAATATTAAATAAAGTGCTGATTCATTTTTTCAAGACATGACATTCATGGAGTCAGAGATAGAAAGAGAGAAATTCCTTTTTAAATTGAATTTTAAAATAACAAAACCTGGACCAGAACCAAGCCTGATGCTGTAAACAAAATTCCCAGATGGTTCATCTGAACTTGCACCCTCAATCCTGACCTCGTCTTTTCTGCTTCAGTTGACGAGAACATCGACGTGACCAGCAACGAGCCGGAGCGAGCGTCCTCGGAGTACCACATGGCTCTGTACCCGTCCAGCTCCGAAAACGTGTACGAGACCTCAGCCAGGCTGCTCTTCATGTCGGTGAAGTGGGCCAAGAACCTGCCGGTGTTTTCCAACCTGCCCTTCAGAGACCAGGTGAGACTCAACTTATATTCTCATACATTTAGAGAAAGAAAGTTGTACACAGTGTCAATACTGGCACCTGTTTTTGATTTAGTCTTAGTCTTTTTAACACTTTTTTGTGCCTGAGTCATGTAAACTATCTTGATTTGTGATGCATCTAACTGTTTTTATATTTATTGTGTTATGTCTCCTGTTGTAATGTTTTTATCCTTTTGTAAAGCCCTTTGTAACCTAGGTTTTGAAAGGTGCTCTTTAAATAAAATTTTACTTACTTACTAAATTACAAAAATGTATATACATTTTAATCAAATTGTAGCCATTTGATTTTTTGTTGTAGTCAACAAAAATTAAAAACATTCACAATTAGTTAATTTGTCCATTTGTCCGCCTTTCAAATTATCATTTAGTTTTTATTCGTTGATGAAAAATGTATTACAAAGGGTATTTTTAATTTTAGTTTTAGTTCATGAATATTGTTGTTATAGTTTTCATTGACGAAATGAACACTTGTTGTAAGGAAGATATTATAAAAAATATAAACTATATAAAAATATAAACTTGTAATATCTCATAGTTTTGACTTTGTGGATCAAGAAGTATGAATTAGTTATAAAAACATAATTAAATGAGAAACTAAATCATACAACATATATGATAGCATAATTAGGAATTACAAATTCCTCGTTTTTAAAATAATATTATTTCATATGAATATTTATTAAGTCATAATTTTGTGCTACTGATAATTATTTGATACATTTTATTTTATAAATTAAATATTATCATTTATCAAGTTATTTTTTGGCAGGAATGGTCTTCCATATGCCCTTTGTAACTACTTTAACAGTGAAGCTGAAAACAAAGCTACATTTCTCGGCTCTTGAATCATTTCCATTACAGCTTTTTACCTGACGACTCTTGTTCGTGTCCCACCAGGTGATCCTGCTGGAGGAGGCGTGGAGCGAGCTCTTCCTACTCTGTGCCATCCAGTGGTCTCTGCCGCTGGACAGCTGCCCGCTGCTCTCGCTGCCCGACCTCTGCCCCGGCATGCAGGGAAAAACCAGCTACACCAGCCTGGACCTGCGCCTGCTGCAGGAGGTCTTCACCCGCTTCAAGGCCCTCGCTGTCGACCCCACTGAGTTCGCCTGTCTCAAGGCCATCGTGCTCTTCAAGCCAGGTGAGGTCGACAGGAGTGTGAGGAGTTAGCACAATAAATAAAACAAATAAACAAGTTGTTCAGGCTTCTGTTCAGTGTTATTACATGATGCCTAATGATTTCAGTTTTCCCATGACCTTTCCTTCAGCACCACTGTACCACCGTAGCACTGGAAATATCAAAATCTTTATTAATCATTTACTGAGTGCATTCATTCTCCACAGAGGATGAACCTGTCACATTTTGGACGCTCCATGAGCTTTCCTCTAGCGCCACCCTGAGCTGACACCCAAAATTTCAGCTTTGCACACAAAATATTTGCATCACATAATCTTTTTGACTTTCAGCTTTAACTTTGTCGTCCATGAAAGGAAATTTGTCTTGCAGCCAGGAGAAGCATCAATTGCACAAAAATGTGAACAGAAAATACATGCTAGAACCTACCACATAAAAATCATACAAACACAATATAAATATATAAAACAAAGGTTGTCTGGATGTTTGCTAAGGACCATTAAGACTTCATGATCTTTTCTCTTGTGCCTACCTGTGGACAAATTATTTTTAACCCAATTTATACTTTTGAGATTAATATTTCACCCCTTGACGGCCGCCAACAGGGTGTTATAATTGTATTCTTTTTACTACTTGAAACACTTTATTGGAAAACTTTGGTTACTGCAGCAAAAGTGACAAATTCTTAGAAACAGGCAATAGAAAATAATAGCCAATAAATTTAAATTAGTATTAGAGTAAGAAACATGCTCATTTGAATAAAATATGTGGCTTTCCTCGGACCTCTGGCAGATTATTTATGTTGGAAAATGAGATATGAGACTCAATATTTATTTATTTGTTGCATCTGGTTTAGTTAACCATGGAGATATTATTTAATGGATTTAACATAATGGTTAGTGACACTTTAGTCTCGCCAGGACATTTTAGATATAAATAATTCAGCTATGAGTGTAATTATGTGGAGAGAGACAGTATTTGTCTGAATTTGTGTGGCTCACATTGGTGTTTCCTCTCCTCCTCCACAGAGACTCGTGGTTTGAAAGATCCAGAACAAGTGGAGAACCTGCAGGATCAGTCTCAAGTGATGCTGGGACAACACATCCGCTCACACTATCCCAGTCAACCAGCCAGGTAACATCACCTGCTGCATGGATACTTATTTATCAAAGTATTTATCAAAATACATTTTATATTGGTAGAATTAAGTTCTACCAGTTTAAAGACAAACTGAATTTTGGAGTTCATAGTTTGGGATTTGGTGGCACTGCAACAAAATCATGGAGTGTACCTTTATTTCATTTTCTTTCTTTCACTGATTTTCGTTCAGTTGTAGTTGATTGTTGTTTTTTTTGCTCATTGCAAAGTTGAATAAAACAACACACCTTACAGTTTTAAAATATGAAGCCCTTTAAGGGGCCTCAAAGAGGTTTGGACCTGTCCTGATCTGTTTCAGATCACTGAAACTTTCTCTGCTGTCACACATCAGTGTAGCTTCTGGGAGTGATTTGACTCTTATTAGGTTATTTATTGGCCAGTTATTGAGAGGATTAATACTAAATGCACCACCAAACAACAAAATAGGCTCAGACAGCAGAACTGTAGACTTGAGACTTAAAATGAGGATTTTACTTGGACTTCATTATCTTGAGTTGACTTGAGTGGTGACTTAATAAAAACATTCAAGTCTCAGGGTTTGACCTGTTAAAGTCATGTGGAAAAATAAAAAATAAATAAAATAGTGACGGGCTAGCCTTGCATAGCCTCACAGCCTGAATAAATAATTATTAGGCCTGTGCATTGAAAGCTATTTGTCCCAGCTATTTTTAAAACAGTACTGACACAGTTTTTACATCAAAATGTTCAAATGTCGAGTCATTTTAATGGTCAGCACTGACACCTGAAAGACTTACTTGTTAACTTGCAATTTGCTTATTAAGCCTTGGGACTCGTCTTTAACTTGTCTCAAATGACAAACAGGCTGACTTGGACCCTAAAGGACTTCACACAGCTCTGCCTGAGAGGCACCGATAGTTAAACTTCACATCCTTATTCTATAAATGATGAGATAGCAACAAATTGTTTGTACATGCTTTAGTATTTCCTGTTGTGTGCAGAAGTTGATTTTATTTTTGTTTCTTGTGTGTATTTTCAGGTTTGGAAAGCTGCTTCTTCTTCTTCCCTCTCTGCGTTTTGTGAATTCGGAGCGGATAGAGCTGCTGTTCTTCCACAGGACCATCGGAAACACTCCCATGGAGAAACTGTTGTGTGACATGTTCAAAAACTAAAACCAGCGTCACCCAGAAACCCAATGCAGTCATCAATAATCTCCAGGTTCGGAAGGGATGGTGTTTGACAGATGCTTTGCTTTGTATTTCTGTACACATATCAGAGATTCTGCGTGCTGTTATTTTTTTTTACAGGCCACTTTATTATTTGTTTGTTGTTTCCACATCAGGTTGTTCTGAAAATGAAAATGCAATTCAGTTCTTATCATCATGCTTGCTGTCTATTTGTATCATATGTAGACTTTGATTTGTGTCTGAAATGACTAACGATCACAGTTCATCCTCTAGTATTTCATTTTTTTGTGACAATGCAGATCTTTATTTGGTAATAGATGGACTGTATATCACTGCTGTCATTAATGTGACTGTTATATTCATGTTGTCATGCCTTGATGAAGTAAAAATTGCTTGAAAATGGTTTTTGATTTTGTGTTTTCACACCTCACAAGAGGTGATGTAGCTTTTAGATTTTCTCTAATAAAGGGAAATAGTTCCTTATGCAGGATTTTTAAAAGATACAAATGTGTAAAGAAAGGAAAAAATAAATTGGATATATTGTGTGTCAGCTACAACATGTAGATGAAAACAGAGTTTACTGAGACCTGGACCCTGTAACGCAGAGAGAATCAATCAAACAGTGCCCTCTTCTGTCTGCTTTAATGCACAGACCCTCAACACACCCTTTTTCTCAGCTGTTCAGATGCGTTGTTAGAAACAATCCGCCCAGTTTGGCCAATTTCTTATGCTCCTATTATATATTCCAATTACTGTATAGAGCAGACGTATTGAGTTAAGGGCCTGTTAAGGTCTTTTCTTGGCTACAAACAGGAGTCCTCTCTTTGGGTAGTAAACCTGAGTGGAGAGGCTCTGCGGTCATCTTGTTAAGAGATGGATGGATACAGTAAAAGATGGGGGGGTTAAATTAGAAACTGTACTGATGTTGGTCTTTGTTACCACAGAAATGCTGTAATTTTAAAAGTCATAAATAATTCATAAAATTGATAGCTGCTGGTCTGACAATGTGAAAACCAAGCAGAACAACAGTGTTTGTTGTTGCATTTAACAAGAATGTGTAGAACGATAATAAGCCCGCGTATGAAGTAAATGACAGTATGGCTGTGGAAATGATGATTGTTGTCAGGGCAAAGGCGGAAGTGGCCTGGTGTTGTTAAAGTATTGTGATTCTAGGGTTGGGGCAACAAAGTATGTGACTTCGACATGAATTTACTGTACAATTTTCTTACAGTAACAGTCCACGTTGGTTTCTTTTAACCATGACTGTCATCTTTCCCTAACCTTACCTTAAATAACTAGTAACAAAAACTATTTTTTTGTTTAGTTTGGAGGATGTGATGTTAGTTAATAAAACTGGTTTGCAGAATAAAACTTAGAGTACTTAGGCATTGAGCTAAATGCTAACATCAGCATGCTAACATGCTCGCAATGACAATGCCAACAGGCTGGTATAATGTTTACCAAGTTCACCATCTTAGTTTAGCGTGTTAGATATGCTAACATTTGCTAATTAACACCAAACACTACAGCTGAGGCTGATGGGAAACCCATTAGTTTAAGTACTGGGCAACTTAAAAATCTGACCCGCTGGTGGTGCTAGAGGAAAAGTCAGGGGATTATCAAAGTCATTAGGATTTATCCTCTGGAAACCATGAATGTATGTACAAATGTTCATGTCAATCCATCCAATAGTTTTTGAGCTATTTTAAGTCTGGACCAAAGACATCTACTGACTGATTTCCATTCATAGAGCCGTGCCACTAGCATGGCTCAAAATACCATGCTGTGGAAGCAGAGACAAAAAAGTAAACACAAAAAACCGTCGCTAAGAAACGGACTCTCTGTCTCTTGTCTTCTTTGTGATCCACTCAGTTTAAATCTGGATCGCTTTACAGCATAAAACAGGAAGTATACAGAGCAAATAAAACTTTAGAAAGACAGAAAAGAATCTCATCTAACTCTTCATGGTAGGTGTCTCATGTGTTTATGGTAACTGTACCAAATATTACCATTAATGTGACACATATGCACAGTATAAAGAATCCAGTATGACATCTTTAGGCACCCGTATTGTGACAGTGTTACTGTATTATCGAAATAAAGTGTTCTCCACTTTGAAATGAGATGCAGACGGTTGTAGCTGAAGCGAGTGAACCAAATGTCAGTTTGATAAGAGACGTCACTCAGTATTACTTTTACTTTTCTGATTCAAACACAGGAAAAAACATCAGAGGAGCAGAACTGGAGGCAGGTAGTGGACACATCAAACACTTCTTTTAGTTTCATGAGCCAGTGCTGCGACTGATATAGTAAAAGATGACTCTGGGCAAGAAAAGGAAATTCACAGCTTTGCTTTTAGTGCAGTTGTTTATTATTGTAAGACTTAAGTTGAGCTTTGATTCAGGCAAAAATAGCATCCAGCATTTGTGTTTACATCACTGGTGGCCTTTTCAAGTTGAAATTGCAGCAGTTGAGCTTTGTGGGGCCTGTGCGAGGCCCTGGGATGCCCACACGGTCATAAAATCCTGGGATCAGATCAACTGGCCCTCTGTGGCTGTCATTTGAGTGAGCTCACAGATCCAGATTAAAAAACTCTCAAAAGGAGAGTTGTCTGATTTCACGGCAAATTGTGCTGCGAAAAATGCGCCCAATGGGCTGAAAATGTTCTTTTCAATATTCTTTGTGATGCACAAAGTCCAACTTTATGCTCCAGTTTAGTATAGTTAAAGGTCTATGATTTTATGGTTTATATCATAAAAAGTAAACACAAGTTTGGAGTGATCCTAAACTGAGGCCTTACCTCACGTGTCAAACAATTGGCCTTTCCTATAAGCTCTTTTCACACAAAGGTTACCCCTGTTTAAATGAGAGATATTTCCATCTTATTATAAGATTAGCCTCTTGAGTAACAGGCAGCGGGAGGCAGACAGGTTAATGGCACGCTGCAGCGCAAAACTGACATTACCTAATCTCAACAAGAAATCACACAAGAGTGCTTTTATTTCAACATGAATTCACCAAACATAAGACATTAAAATGGATCAGACATCATAATTGTAATTACATGGAGCAAATCAATGGTGGACAGTGTGAGAGTGAGGAAATTTAGTTGACACAGTATTTATGACATTTAAGTGCAAACAAAACCTTCTTTGGTTGGTGGATGAAATTATTTCATATAAGGCTAACTAATGATTATTTTCTTTATGGATTAATCTACAGATTCATTTCTCGATTAATCGATTGATTGTTTGGTTTGTAAAACAGTGAGAAAATGCCGTCACAATTACCCCTGAGCCCAAAGTGACACCTTCACATTGCTTCACACCTAAAAAAATAAAATAAAATAAACTGAAATTATTAAAATAATTACAAAGAAAAAGCAAATCCTCACATTTGACAAGCTGGAACCATGAAATGTTTTTGCATGACACCAATTAATTTTCTGTCAATCGAATAATCAATTAATCAAGTTTCAGCTGTACTTGTATAAACTGTAATTTAATCTATAACAAAAGCATCGTATTTTATAATCTCTTCATATGTTTTGTTTGCAAAAATCTTAATTTGGAATGCAACTAGCAACTAAAGCGGTCAAATAATTAGTGAGTGAAATAAATTGTAGTGTAGTGAATTGTAGTGGAGTAGAAGTAGTACCTCAGATTTTTACTAAAGTACAGTACTTGAGTAAATGTACTTAGTTAGCTCCACCGCTGAATAAATGATATTTAAATCATATCTTAAATAAATTCTAATATTGAGGTTTAGTCTATCCCCAGAGGTCACTTTAGGTCAGTTTCCACTGCTTCTCTTATTCCCTGTAATGTTGAACCTCTCTCTCTCTCTCTCTCTCTCTCCTGTGCAGCTGTTAATCTGCTGTGTTTGAGCTCTTGGTTGGACTGGGAGTGTGTCTGGAGTGTTTGGGTCAAACTGTACCCGACACGTTACGGCACCAGCGGATCACCGAACCAGGTTACTTGACTGGAGGAGGATCCGGAGTCCTCTGGATCTTTAATCATATCCTGCTTCACCCGTTTGACTCGCAGCTGCAATGAATCACAGCAAGGTCGAATTTGAGCCTTTTGAGTATTCGTACAATGACTACTCAGACTGGTACTCAAACAACGCAGAGCCAACCAAACCACCCAAAGAGTGAGTGAACTGAAGGTGCCTGTTTGTAAAAAAAATCTGATTTCTATTCCTATTTTGATTTTTAAGTACTGATTCTTTGTACAAGTGCAGTATGGGAATTAATTAGTTGATTGCTGGTGACTTCATGATCGCAGAAATGTGGTGATTGTAGGTGATTTTTACTTGTTATTGAGCTTATTTTATACTTTTTTTAAACAATAAAGAACTAATCAAATCACATGGATCACTTATCCAACATCAATCATAGTTATCAGTCGTGCAAATCATAAAATTGTGGCAAAGTATTTGATATTTCTTGAGTTTCTTGAGTTTTAACAACATTTCTAGTTTGTAGTTTATTGTTCCACAGACATTTGCCTTTTTTTAAATCTAACTGTGGTTTACAGTAAATAACAAAATAGATTTTGTACTTTTTGTTTATTTCGATGTGGTTGCCTTTTTGTCACAGAGCTATTTCACCATGTGACCCCACAGCGGACGACAGGCTCTTCCACATATGCATGCTGTCGATATCTGTACGTATACATATAAAGCAAATTTTGTTGAGTGTACATGTAGATTAGGCCGCTGCTTCCCGTCCATTCATGGCAATGGATATCTCTATGAGCTGTCAGGAAATGTAACAGTATTTGGATCAAGTACAGCCTCAGTCAGAATCAGAATTAGAGTACTGGCCAGATATGCAAACATACTGTACACACCACACTATTGTATCCATGGTGCAGTACTTATACTTAGACTAAATATAGATGACTATAGAGATTTTAAATGTCAGCCCATACCTGGCTGCCAGGTTTTAAGTATTGTCCGAACGACAATGTCAGTTAAACTGCTGTGGAACTCTGTCAGTAGAGGTTGCTATAGGAACAGAATGTTCAAATGTAACCAACTGCCGCTGTTGGAATTCTAACACTTCTGGGTTCCAATATTCCACTAATAATGGGAAGAATTGCCCAGTCAGAATAAAAATGCCTCATGTAACCACCTCAGTCGGAAGAGATTCGGCCTGATCAGAAGGATCGGGCTGAGAGGGGGGTGTGTAAACTTTTAATAATCTATTCAACAGGAAAATATTAGCGCCTAATAACCATGTAAACACTTAATCCGATCATTTCTCTCTAGTTGGAATAAATATATTCTTTCTGCGCATCTTTCTGCCCCACGTGGGGGGAACATTAGGTGATGTGAATGTGTTTCCAGGAGGAACAGAAACATGGCGGCAGCAAAACTAAACTGCTCTGCGGCTGAGCCAACCTTTTTGTTGGAGACCTTAAAAGATTTAAGGATTGTTGAACGCCTCGATGGTCGAAAGGCTCGAAACAACGAGTTGTTCAAAGAGTTTGAAAAGATGAACAAAGCTGAAAAAAAGCACTTCTTCTTCTTCTGTTATATTCCCGGCAATATTCTGATTAAATGCTTTGGGGCACGTATATACCCCACTTATCGGATCACTTTATATTGACAGAATGATTTCAATCGGGTTGAAGAAATATTCCATGTAACTGCAGCTATTGTCCTCCTCCTAAGTAAAGCATGAGTGGAATACAGTGAGTGTAAATTTTGTTCTGAAGTTTTTGCATCTTCCATCAAATCCTTCAGTACTTTTTCTATGAATCCATATATGGATATCTTTGCTTCGGGAAGACATTCAGTTTAATGATGTTTGCCATCATTTTGTCCTCGCCCAATTACAAGTGAAGGCCACTTTACCTTGGTCAGTAAACTCCTCTTACTGTACACAGAATGGGCACTGACCGATTTCCCTGTAATGTGTAATAATAAACTGTGGCAGCTGGGTCACTGCAACTGATCAGAAATAACAAGACCTTGTCGTCTGAAGAATGAGGTTTTTTATTCGAGGCACTCATGACTGATAGGTTGCTCTATACCGACTTCCATCTGCAAAGCTGCTTTGCTTTGTTATTTCACAAAGTTGCGTAGTTTTAATGAGATACTGTAGCTGGCAAACACTGTGAATAGCATTCATTGAAAATAAACAAAAACAAATCAAATTTAATATTGACTAGAAAAGATCACATTTTAGAATAGAGTACAGTATGAATTATTGAAAGTGATTTAATTTTTTTGAATCCACGAGTTACTGTACTGTAGCAGATATCGACCAATCAGAAGCTGGTGACTAGCTAGACAAAAATTAGCAGCAGCAAATTAAGACAAATGTCTTAAGTGAGGTCACAAAAAGAGGCTATCAGGTATAAGTTAAGGTCATGTTATGCTTTCGGATTCAAGTTTAAATAGAGATAAACAGTGTGACCTATTGAAATGTATTCTGCCTCACACATAAAAAGTGCAAGAACATCATTTTCAATCAAGATTTCAGTGCAAAATATAATTATCAGAATCAATAAATCAGTTTTAAACAAGCTTTTATAAAACTAACGTGATGAAAGTTGTCTAGATGAGAATGTCCTTTGACAAAATAAAACATCTAACTCGAGGCCCACGTACTAGCTTTTATTCCCAGAGCTTTAAACCCCGCCATGGTCTGTCCTTGTTATGATATGAGCAAATGTCAGAGTCAACAGACAGCAGCTGAGACTTACAAGGGTTTTAGTTGATGTTCCAATATGTATTGTGCAAAGATATATTGTTATAACCTTAATGTGGAGGTGCTCTGTGGTCTGAAGCGTAACAGAAGTCCTGATGAATTTCATCTTCCCCTGTAGCTGGTGATCATGTTAATCCTGGCAGCTCTCACAAGGAAAAATAAATTCTGCCAAGGATTTACAAGAGGATCCTCCAGCATCTTCAGGTGAATTTGGGACGTCTAGAGATCAGTGGGGGACTTTAGACTGCAGGTTTTTGTCTCATATTATCTAAAAATGTTCCTGTGTGATCTTACAGTCCGGCCAACTTCCTGGACCAGACTCAGGAAAAAGGCCTGGTCATGGCTGTTTTCGGACTGGTGTTCAGCAAGCTGGCAATGCTGGTGCTCGCCCCGGACCCTCTGCCTTTCTCCAAAGACACTCCAGTGGACATTAAAGGTGGACATTTGTGTGTTTAGTTTGTCCTCCGTGTAATGAAGAAAGGAACTGCAGCTACACATGATTTGTCCTAATTTTTCTGTTGTACTGCTTCCATGATCACACTTGTGGTTCTGATGGGAGCACTGGTAATAAAGGACAGACGTTTTATATAATGTTTTATATAATTAAAATTGAATGACAACATTTTGTGCAATACCAGAATGAATCTGTTTTTTAATAAAATTAAGGGAACAAATTTTCTTTTTTATACACTAAAGCTTTTTTAACTTACTATATTAAGATGAATATACACGATAAGTAGTAACTGGTCGGCAGTTAACAACTTAATCACTAACAGACCAAAGTGAAGCCCTAAATGTTGCCTATGTTTGTACGAAAACCTTACAGTATTGATTAGGAGGTTGGACTTAAAGCCACTATGTGTTTAATTTGAACATTAACAACTTTGGTGCCCCCAGTGGTAATATCAAAAAAGACACTGTGACAATGCTATAATCAGACAGAAATTGTACACATAGTGGCTATAAGTTACGTACATTTAAGTGAACTTAAGCTTGTAAACTAAGAGAAGTGACATGGAATTAAGTGATTTAAGGGACCCTGAATAAATGTAAATAAGAGTTTGATGAAATACATACATAGACAAGCGGGGCCTCCCTCTTTTTTGTTTAGTCAATATTGAGTAGCCTATGGGAGGTCACACATCATTCTTTTATCCCTTCTTTTTCAGAGTACATGAAGATAATCGCCATCTTCTACTACCCTGTCCTGTATTATCCCCTGTTGGTGTGCGGCACTCTGCAGCACAAAGCAGGTTATGTGTTTGGGACGCTCCTCTCCTTCAGTCACTTTGGGGTCCTGGTGTGGCAGAAGTTCGACTGTCCAAAGACTCCAGAGGTGAGACACCAACAACATGTTAATGCTCTATATTAGGGATGGGCGATATTGATAAAATCTCTCATCATAGTATATGTAATTTTATATCACATTTTTGAATTTATATATTTATATAACCGGACAGGAATGTCTGCTGTCGCCTAATCCAGTGAATTTACTAGCTGACAAATGAAGGTACCTCATGACATTAATAGAGACAGGGCGCATTTAAGTCCCGCCCACACCGGAGGGGAAAACAATTCACCGCTCTCCATTGACTTTGTATTGCGTGAAGGTGCCTCCTTGTCACTTGGGTCTGCTAGCAAACAACAGAAACATGCCTAAAAGCTGCTGTGTGGTGGGATGCACTACCAACAGGGTGAAGAACCCAGAACTAAGTTTTTCTAAGCTGCCGAACCCAAAAACTGAGCTTTTAAGAAGACAAAAGTGGATCCAGACGTGAGGCATCAGCAGGAAGAATGTTCAGTTTTAGGCTATATAGGCTATATTGCTGTAAGTTAAACTAAAGCATTTTGACAGTAAGCAACTTGTGTAGTGGAATTTGGATAAATCAGAAAGAATGCAGTATTATGTTTGCAAGTGCCTTAGCTAACTACAGTAACTTAGCTTGAGAAGGGACACTGAGATAGACCCACAATATTGAGTTTGTCCTCTTTGGTAGACAGAGGGTGCTAAAATAATCCTTTGACATACTGAAATCTAATGTTTTGCAGGCATTTTGTTAGCGTTTCAGCCCTTGGTTGCATATTGTGGTGCTGATTGTTTTCCCCTCTGGTGGGCGTGGTTTTCAGAGTATGACGCTATGCTCTCTGTCTCTATGCAAGAACTGTAAAAACAAAATAAAATCCAACATTGCCACAAAGCAGTGCTGCCCATTGATTAGCAGCATTTCCCACAATGGCCTAATACAACCAGAGCTGTTATAGTGATAACTACCATGGTATAAACAGTAGATCAACAGCAAAATTTAATTCTCACAGTTTATATCATCATATTGCCTACCCCTAAAATTTCAATGCATTAAATAACCTATGAGCAAGATTTTTTTAAAGCTGCATTAGTTTATTTTTTTGGCCACTAGGAG
This sequence comes from Maccullochella peelii, assembly GCA_002120245.1. Classification (NCBI taxonomy): domain Eukaryota; kingdom Metazoa; phylum Chordata; class Actinopteri; order Centrarchiformes; family Percichthyidae; genus Maccullochella; species Maccullochella peelii. Next base: position 23,917 of record LKNJ01005461.1, read on the forward strand.
GCAGCAAAGCAAGCTGTAAACACAACACTTACATATTATCAACTTATAAAGTTGCTGTGGCGAACGTGTTAGCAAACAGTTACCTATTCACACATCCAGAACACACAGAGCAACATACTTGGAGCCATGTTTCTATCCACCTGGCGAATGTAAATCCAATATTTACTGTCCCTTTAGCCCTGTTGTGGTCTCCACCAACAAGAAAAGCACCGAATAAAAAAGCTCTTTAGCTGCTAAATGCTTCACTTTCTTCACCAGCTAGTTGCTAACTTTGTTTATCTGTGGTTTGGTGCTGAGCAGATGGAAGTGGGTTTATTAGACTTTTTTTGTTGAAAACAGCTGCCTGCCTGCCATTGAGAGCTCTGAGACTAGACCAAAACTGTAAAGTTGCGGGCCGTAAAAAAACAAAACAAAGAGCTGAAAGATGCTAAAACGCTCTGAAGGGGAAGTGGAAGGAGAATTCTCTGTGGTTTCATCACTATGAGCGATCACTTTCACATACTAATTGAATTTACTTTTAATATAAAAATATTGATTGCTGAAGCTTTAATCTTTGGTAGAAAAGATTGAAAACTGTTGACAGTGGATTATCCACACCAACCCTAATATTTTATGTTTTAGCACCGAAAAACAAAATTCCATTCACCTTAACTGAGACACCTAAAACCACATATCTCAAACCCTGATCTACTGGTTTTTTTGAGATTTTAGGTGAATTTATCCTTTAAAAGATTCCATTTTTCTCCTCACAGATCTATAAGTACTACGCTCTGCTTGCGAGTCTGCCTCAGTTGGCCTGCCTTGCATATCTCTGTGTCCAGTTTCCTTTGCTGTTTGTCAAAGGACCAAAGACTGACGAGGTGAGAAAAGACACATTCAACATTCAGAAAAGTTCACAAAGCACCATTTGTCCTCTGATGAAACACGGTTTTTCTGCCTTATGATATGTGTGCAAATACTAACATGTAAACTAATCTCAGGCTGTCTCTCTGGTGCAGCTGAAGAAAGAAACATGAATTTCAACTATGTAAGACATAACTATGATTACTGTAAGCAGCTTGTGCAGAGTAACTGGGTTTAACTCTGCGTCCTTGAGCAGATTATGACGATGGAGGTGATATTTGTTTTATCCCTTTTAAACACATTACAACAGAGTTTTTGTTTTAACAGCAGGTTTAGTTGGTTTCAGTTTTTGCTAACGATTTAGAAGAGAAATCCTGTGTGGTGAGAATATATATAAACAGGAAACCCAGCACTTTCAGTCACTAATCTTTTAAACTTTTATTTCACCATCAGATTTGTTGTTAAAAACTAATTGTTATAGGTCATCTGTTGAGAATGGTGGGTTCTCTTTTCACATCATGTTTTCCACCAAACAGTGATTGAATCTCAGTGTTCAAAACTTGCAGAATATAACGCACAATAATTTGGCACCTTGAAATGATTCGGAACCCCTGAAAGAGTCACTTTAGCAAAGATTTACACTAAAAATGATCAAGGAAATTAAACCTGTGACCTAATAACATATTTCAGCCACTTTCTCATATAGTGACTATAGGTGATTTTGTTCACAGGACCTTGACAGCAGCTACTACACCGACTATGTGAAGTCACTTTTCAAGAAAAAGTCCTCAACTGCCAGGTGAATAGAAATAAGGCAACGATTTTCTGTATTTTAAATTTTTTTAGACTATTTAGAAAACGTCACACAGAACATAAGTAATATAATATAGTGTTTCATCACTGGTATTGTATATGAAAATAAAATGTACAGTTTTCAATTTAATCACACATTGAGTTTAATGAAATGTCAAAGAAAAAGTAGGAAAAAAGAAAGGATGAATAGTAAAAGCAAACAGATAAATAAAAACATACATTTGAAAAGATTAATAGTAAAAGTCACATTTAAATAATATACTGCCATGTAGATACTGTGTATGAACGTATATGGTCATGTAATGTATCACATGTGATTCATTGTCATCATATTTAAATATAAAAGAGAATTCATACTGTGTTTGTGTGTAACATGTTTCATTCTCGATGTTTCTTTATATTGTAGCTCTTCATCTACAGACAAACCAACGCTGGCAGAGAGAATACTGGAGGTGCCTAAGAGTTATATTTATATACCGGAAAAAGGTTTGTGAACTCATACAAGTAGCACCTGTTATGGTGCATAGTTCAGGCAGCGGGGAAGAGGACCTAAATGCAAACAAACGGGGAGGCTCAAGCAGTTCAATGATCAATTTATTTTAGCTTACATGCAGGTACAGGTAGGCAGGCAACAGGTAACTGGCAGATATAGGTTCGGGAGACAGAAGCACAAGGAAAACATAGAAAACCAAGAACATGAAAACTAGTCACATGGCAAGCAGTATGAAGAGTATGATAGGAGTGGCAGGATATTGAATGACAGGGGAAAGTCTGAGGGCATCTGGTGGACTATTGAAGAATAGCACTGGGAAAACACAAATTTGGCAGCAGATGAGGGACAGGGAGACAGACCTTTTCCAGCAACATGGAACGGGTTCAGTTCCAGTTCCCGCACCTAATTTTGAACCGTTCAGAGCATTTCAACCAAAAATAAATTGGAAAACTAGTAGGTTTTCCTTGACCTGAAGTGCGAACCGTGATGTCATCAGCGACAGGTTGGAAAGAGAGGATGGAGAAGGCAATAATGGTCTATGGTCTACTATGGCAACAGTCTTCTATGTCTTCTTATCATGAATCAGAATCCTGAACAGAACCGGTCCAAGAACCAGATCTAATTTGGTGGAAAGAGGGCATCAGTGGAAAACTGACATTAGCTTATCTAAACATTGTAGTCCCTAAAGTTAAGCTTTGAATTCATGCAGTATAATTGTAAATCCTAAATGTCTGTGACTGAAATAAGGTTGTGACAGGAAGTGATAACTTATTTTCTCTTTCAGTGTTTCGTTTTCCACTAAAGCTGGCTGTATCAGCATTTGTTGCCTTAGTGGCGATATATCACGTAAGTCCTCTGTAGACCGTCAATCATGACCTTTCACCTCTTAAATCAGACAAAATATAGTTACTGCTGTTCGCACATTATATAAACACATTATGTGTTTACCTTCCAGACGGCGCTGTTGTTAGTCGTCCTGGTGGTCCCGACTCTCCATATTGTTCGTGCTGGTATTGATGAAAAATTTGCCTACCTGTTGCTGGGGTTGGGGATCGTCTTGTCAGACGACAGGATGGAGGTCGTCAAAATTGTGACCTTCTATACTTGGTTGCTGGAAGGTATGTGGGGCTACTTTTTTGGCTTTTCTGGGAGTGTATTGTTATAAATTATATAAGTGACTAATTTTGTTTTTATTTTCCACCATGTTGTTTGTTAGTGTGCTACCTCTGTGCGATGACCCTGTCTTGTTTGGTCAGTCTCATCATGGTCATGAAGTCCATGATACTTCACAGGTAAGTGTGGTAAAACCCAGAAGAGAGTCATTGGTTACCGAAGAATCTCTTTTCTTAAAGGGAAACTCCGGTATTTTTAAACCTGGGCCCTATTCGAGGCTTTTCCTAGAGTGAGACTTCTGTTTCTGTTTGAACAAAAAGGATCTTACTCTTTAACAAATGGTCTGTCTCTGTAGGGATCCTTTCCATAATGTTGTCAGACACTTCGAATAACAGTCTGAGCCTGTCAGTGGCAAAAACAAGCACTTTTAGTGGACGCATTTGCCCGTAAGGATTATGTTGCAGCCATTGCAGCCTGTTTGCGGATCTGCTGGACCAATTCCAAAACTTGTGGTAAGTATTAGTCATTCAGACCCCAACATTTGTAAAAAAAATAGGGCCCAGGTATAAAAAAAAAAAATATAAAGGTAAAAAAAAAAAAATGGAGTTTCCCTTTAAAGCAGAATAAGTTGATTTATTTTGGCCACTTGGGGGCAGTGCCACAAGCTGTAAAAACACTATTGACATCACCTTATAAAGTTGACATGTTAGCAAACAGTTGCCTATTTACACATCCTGTAGAGCTAGAGCAACATTAGCATTCATTTGGAGTCTCTGGCCACCTGACAGAAGTAAGTCAATATTCACTCTTCTTTCAGCTCTGGTTTGGTCTCCACCAACTGTTGAGAAAAATATCTGCCACATGGCAACCAAATTTTAAGCTCTGTGATTGGATGTTCCCCCATGCAATGCTCTCTGGGACTTTGTGGATCAGTTTTTTTTTCAGCACAGTGTGTCATGGTTTGTACTGATGATCCAACCAGAAGTTTCATGTCCATCCAAGTCCCGGAAACAGCCAGTCACCTCAGGTTTTCTGCCACCTGATATAACCCTATGGACTCCTCTCTGTTGCTTTGTTATGCTTGAGATTACATTGCCAGGCCCTGAACCTAATGTACCACTGGATTTAATTTGTTTCAGGTCAAACCTGAGAGGACTGTATAAGGGAGACATTTACAGAATTTATAACAGCCAGAAAACCATCCGTCCATCTAAACCTGGTATTGTCTGTTGGATGGGTTTGACAGGATACCAGGCTGCCATCGTCTGCCTCGGTAAAGCTCAAATACACAGCAAAATCATCATTGATTTTATCTTTATTTAAGGAAAATGCTGGTAATATTTAATATTTTTCTCACTGTCAATAACACCAACAATGATCCTACTAGCAAGTGTTAGAAGGATTAAAAACAATTACAAATACTCACTAGAACACCAAATGTGGATTCATCTGCCGCTGAAAATTGTCCCTAACAAATGCACAGTTCCCAGCTTTTTTAAGAAATGAATCATCCTTGTAGAAAAGTATCCAGAGACAGACTTTGGTCTTTTCATTAGATCTGTTGACAGTAGGAAAAATATAGAATGATGCAAGCATTATCCTTTAATTAATGCAGTTAATTAATGCATTAATGCAGTGAAGAGTGAAGTTGGAGAATCCATTCCTCAGATTGTCACATCACAAAACAGTTTTTCATTAAATGCTTTACTAAAGAATGCATTGAATAAAGTGTGTTAAAAATGTCCTGTTTTTGTGTTTTTGTTGGCAGGAATGGCTATTCAGACTGTTGTGTTTTTCATCTGCTTCTTGTTCCTGGTGTTTCTGATCATTATTCCAGTTTTTTACGGTCGCAATATCATCGTCTTTGAAATCGCTGGGAAGGCATGGTGAGTCAGCAACCTTTCATGTGGCTCTTTTTAATTTTGTGATTATTAATCAAAACAGAGATTACATTTAATTTTCTTTCAATTTCCACCTGCTTGATGTCTCAGGCCGGGCTGGGTCACAATACTGCTGGCTACAGTGCTTCAACATGTGGCTGCTAAGTTTGCTTTCATCAAAAAGGAAGCTGGTACGAGAGACTTGAACAACAGGTATGTGAAGCCTATTCCAGTCTAATGTAGTATGTACTGTATACTGTGCTGTAATTAATGATTAATCCCTTATAATGACATAAATATGTTTTCTCAAGATAAAACATTGTGCTCTTGTTACTTGTGATAGGTATTTATTATAATTGTTTCCTATTTTACAGAGTAAATGATTAATAAAAAAAAAAGGTAATATCTACATTATGTATTAATCAATAGGCTCTCCAACTCTGCTAGTCCACTCACTTAACTGCTTCATTCCCAGTGAAGTAAACAAATACATTTTCCAAACTCCACGTCCCCACTTTGAAGGGAGGTGCTCAGTTAAAAATGCCTCCAAGCTCATCAATTCAATTCAATTCAATTCAGTTTTATTTATATAGCGCCATATCATAACAACGTTATCTCAGGGCACTTTGTCATAAAGAGCAGGTCTAGACCGACTCCTTATGTGTACAGAGACCCAACAATTCCCACCAAGAGCAAGCACAAGCAACAGTGGCAAGGAAAAACTCCCTTTTAACAGGCAGAAACCTCGAGCAGAACCAGGCTCTGGGTGGGCGGTCATCTGCCTCGACCGTTTGGGTTGAGAGAGAGGGGAGGGAGAGAGAGAGAGAGCGAGAGAGCATGAGGAAAGCGAACATGCAGTAGCACAGCGTAGTTCAGTTCTACATACAGATGTAAAGTAACAGTATTGTGAATGGTATTAATGTTAATACAAATAATACAAATAGCAGTGTTAGCATGCCCAAGCGGTCAAGGAGGCAAAAAGTCTCAGGTAATATTTAAGCAGATATTTATTCCATATAACAGCATAACACTCCAACACCTTTCAGCACTCTCACGACCCACAAACTGAGGCCTTATATACATTCATCCTCCCCTCATAATTCGCTGGAACATACTATTTCCCCCAAATACAGATACACACATAAATAGACAATACATATTTACATAACCCATGTAACCAGAAAATATATACAATCTTAATAACTATAAACAACCCCAAAAAAACAGCCCAAATAAATACACATATATCTTTACCTAAATAAATACAATATCCCATACATCCCAACTCCCCTCTACCCACTTCCCACCTGATGTTACCCTCCCGGAACTAATAAACGGTGTGCGAGCCCCCGGGGAATGCTTTTGCCCGAACACCATGGGAAACGGAGAACAGGCAGAGGTAAGTTGTACTCGATAAACCTTTCATATTTGAAATCCACTTAAGCCTTGCATGAATTGTAGATTATATTCTTCTACACATAAATATCTTCAGCTCCTATCGAGCCTTAAATTCATTTCAAGTATTTGCTCGTCGACAGGTGACCAACCAAGTGGAACTACGCCCAGCGTCCCCGCTGTGAAACCTGACCCCACACAGACTGCAACATTCCCATAAATTAACCAATAAATACTTTTATTAAAATACCGTGTGTGTTTAACTGTGTCTCAATATCACCACTTCAGGTCTCAATTACCCTCTCCCTCTAGTAATAATATTTATCATTAACTAGACGTCCTCGTAACGGCGACTCGTCGTTACAAGCAGTATGGTAGTAGTAATACTAATAATAAGTCCAAAAACAACAATAGCAGCAGCAGCTGCCGAGCAGCAACACAGGGGCAGCAGGTGGCCCGCACCACAGATCCAGGCTCCGCAACCACAGATCACGACTCCACTGCTCCACAACCAGAGATCCAGACTGCGCGGCTCCACAACCACAGATCACGACTCCGCTGCTCCGCAACCACAGATCACGACTCCGCGGCTCCGCAACCACAGATCACGACTCCGCGGCTCCGCAACCACAGATCACGACTCCGCGGCTCCGCAACCACAGATCACGACTCCGCA
>LKNJ01005461.1:31219-44858 GCA_002120245.1 Maccullochella peelii
CACAGATCCAGGCTCCGCAACCACAGATCACGACTCCGCGGCTCCGCAACCACAGATCACGACTCCGCAGCTCCGTAACCACCGATCCAGACTCTGCAGCTCCGGAGGCAGAAACACTCGGAGAAAGCAACAGAAGGAGAGAGAGAAAGAGGAGAGAAAGGGAAGCAGTTGAGTTAGTATCAAGTATTAATGTGATAAGAGTGCGTACAGATGGAGAGGGAGAGGAGCTCAGTGCATCGTAGGAAGTCTCCCAGGTTTAGAGCATCTCATCTGCTAAAACAACCATTTTAATTTTTTCTAAAATATGTTATGGTGATTTCCAGAGACAGTCTATTCCTCCTGACGTATCTGCTGTTCCTGATCAACACCGTGACGGGACTGATAGTTGCAATATGGAGAATGGTGATAACAGCTTTGTACAACATCATCCATCTTGGTCGCATTGACATCAGTCTGCTGCACCACACCGCAGAGTCCTATGACCCAGGTATCATTTCTTATAGTTTTTAAAAGTTTTTGGACAGCAATAGAATCCTGTGGTATTGAGGAATAAGCTATATCAAGCTTTAGGTACACATACAATACTTGTTAGTGGGGTAACTTAATTACTAACGTCATCATTACCTATTAAATTTGAAATAAAAGTTACATTGTCCATTTTTGGCCATGGTCTCAGTCTGACTTTAGCTATGCTCTGTGACCTTTGACCCCATACAGCCTACCGATACTACACCCACTCCCTGAAGGTGGAGGTCAGCCAGTCACACCCAGTGATGAAGGCTTTCTGTGGGCTGCTGCTGGACATGATGATCGAGGGTGGGAGAGTTGGGCAGAAAATAAGAGACGCAGAGGAAGGTAGAGACTCTGAACCACAAACACATAAAATATATATCCTCACATACATGCAGCCCAGCTTTACATCTGACCTGTGCTTCATAGATTTAATTTAAAATGTATAGACTTCTATAGCCGCTGTATTGCACCCCTGAGGCTGTAATGCTCATTTGCACTCTAGAAAAAAAAATAGCTCAGTGGATGAAAAGTTCAGAGACAGCAATTCTAATATCCTCACCACTGGTGGGGGAGACTTAGAGTCTAGAGCCTGCTTCAACCATTGTAAAGAAAACCAAACTGTTAGATAGATAGACATAAGTATTGGACAAGTAAAGATTTTTACATAATGATGGCACAAGATGAAATGTTCACAAAATGTCTCTCCCAAATTTCATGGCAATCTATCCAACAGTTGTCGAGACATTTCTCTGCAAACAACAGACATTGTAATTGTCATCATAAATGTCAAACTCTTTCAATGGATAAGTGAAATGTTTGACCTGCTGGTGGTGCTAGATGAAGAGTGAGGGTATCACCAAATGCATAGGATTCAGCCTCTTAGCAGCATGAATATCTGTACCAAGTCTCATGCAAATCTATCGGATAGTTATTTAGATATTTCTCTAAAGACAAGAAAACCTTATTGTGGCACAAGAGGAAAAGTTATGGGATCAGCAAAGTCAGTAGATTTTATCCTCTGGTGACCATGAATGGCTGCACCAACTGACCAGCAGAAAGCCATCCCTAGAACCACACCACTAGCACTGATGAAATTGTTCTTTCTTTACCTCTGTATGGTGGCCATTTTAAAACATCTCAGACTCATCTTGTCAGGCTCAGCTTTACATTGTCAGACTTGGCTCAGCCATACTAAGGCTCAGCTGTCCTCTCAACTGCATGCTAACATTAACATGTTAATAGATAGTGTTCCCTATAACATTAAACTGTCACAGTTAGCAATGTTTAGTATGTAACATTTAGCATTTCTGCTTGTCATCATGCTGCCATGCAAGCATTAGTGTCATAGACTTAAGTGTGTTAAAATTGGTTGGCAAGCATGTAGCATTTAGCTTGTTAGCATGGTATCATGCATTCAATTAGCTTGGTACCATCCAAACATTTGGCATATTGGTGTAGGCATGTTAGTATTAGCGTGGTAGCGTGGTATGCTACCACTAATCCTATCTAGTCATGAATTGAATTGTTGGTACATGCAATAATTCTGACTTGTTTGTTGCATTAAATTGAAAGTTGGGATCACAATTAAGATTAATCTTCCAGGGATGAAAAATACATGTAATCAAATTTCATGCCAATAAATCCTTTAGTTTTCACTCTGTAGCGACCGACCAACACTGCTCTCAAAAAAACAGTTGACTTGAAGTGTTTAAACCTCCAACATGTGAATAACCACTTAGAAGAACGATGAAACTGGAAAATATTGTTTTTAGGAGTTTCCCAGATGAGGAGGTCATACAACTTTCTTATCCCTTGAAGGAAGCCTGGACTCTTTAAACTGTTTATAAAACATGAAAATCACTATTATTGGAGTTGCAAGATTTTCAAATCAAAACGCACATACATCTATAAAGCGACATGCTGTATATTCGTGGACCCTCAACCCCTCAGTTTGGTGTCTCATTCTGCCCTGACAGCCTGCTCCTCCATGCTTTCAGGGATTCAGGAGAGTAGGCCGAGCAAGGCGACCAGCAGTCGGAGGATTCGTTCTCGCTGGCAGCTGCTGTACACGCTGGTCAACAGCCCCTCCCTGCTGGGCTCCAGGAAGCACTTCCAGACACAGCAGACCTCGGAGAGTGTCCTGAACGGCACCCCCAACCACAGCTCCAAGAAAGGCAGCAAGAAGGAGGCTGGCAAGCCAGTCGCCGAGCCAGTCCGGTCCACTGACACCCCAACAAGCAACAATACTGATTGAGAGTGTGTGGTTGGCAGTATACTCCAAACAAAATGAGCAAGTATGGCACTATGAGTAAAACAGTGCACACACAATGTGAACTTCTGGCCTGTTCATTGGTGTCTATGCCAGCTGGAGAAGCTTGTGAGTCACGTTGGGTTGGGAGCAGATGAGACTCAAAAGTTCAGAGCAAGAAGTAAATCTAGTTTCTCACACTGCAGTGATCCAAGTGTATAGAATTTGAATATTAATAATAATATTGGACAATTCTGCAAAACCTCAGATTACGTTCAATGGCAACTTTCTTCTTTACATCTAATGCCAACGTTTTAAAAATTCTTTATGGTTAAGGTTCGGAAAAGATCGTTGTAATGACACATCCACTATAGTTAAGATATGGTTAGGGTTCGGACAAGATTGGGATTGTGATAATTGCCAAATGCATGCAAATTTGGTTGCGAACCTGCCATTTGGTTTTAGTGTGTGAACACTTCCAATGTGATCTTGTTTGGAGTATACTGTCACTCATAGACATTTTACACTAAAACGTCAGTCAGGGTTTATTCGAAGAGTCTTTAATGTAGGATAAATCAGGTACATGGTGGCAAACTTAAAGCCAACATTGTCATAGTACAATTTTTAAGCTTAAATGTGCTTCTGCAGTAATGTACCATTAAAACAGAGACATTTCTATCTGCTACAAATTGGTGCAGTCTTTAGAGTTTGTCTCCACCTGACACATGTCTGTTACTGATGTATTTGTCCTTCATTACAGATTGCTTTGGTAAGCCCTGCAAGCGTGGATCACCCACAAGGCAGGTGGGTCAGATGCCTCTTGGCCCATAAACCCTGAAGGGCCCCCCAAAAATATGGTTTCACATGTAAATAAAAGAATAAAATAAAAACTGATGAGATTGCTCACCAAGAAGCTAACAGGGACGCCAATTCCAAACACAAACATTGCCACTTAACAAAATGTTACTATTAATATGAGGTCCCTAAAGCTCTGGCAATACAACCTTCCACCTTACTGTATGAAAAGTAAACTAAGTTCTGTTGATGTCTTTTAATGACAACATATTGGCGCGCATAATGTACAGTGCCAGTGCTGATCTATGGCAGCATCAGAACCGGGATAAGGAGTCAATAAGAGGTCATAGTTCATTTTTGTTCTCGAAGTTTTGTTTTCAATGTGCGCTCAGGTCACCATGCTTACCATTTTTTTTGGAGTTAGTCCAATGGTGTTCGACAGGGTTTTAAAGAACATGGAGGTTAGAAATGTATCAACCAACACAGAACGAGGCAATTTCTCATTTAATGTAAAAGCATGAAAAACTGGAATCACAAAACTTGCATACTTATATGCTTCTGATTACAATGTAATATCTTAATATTGTTTGCTAGACGTTTATGTGTGGTAAATAGTAAATTGTAATTATTATGGGATGAATCATATGATGAAATACTGACATTAATCTGATTGCATATATTTCCAATCATATTGCATATTTTCTCATAGGCAGATTATAGTTTTCTGTTACACGATGTGTTTCCTGTATGCTATTTTAACGGATATAAGAATAAGCTGTTGTCCTAACATTTGACAAGTGACTGCTGAACAAAAATTAAGGGTTCAAATAGAAAGTAGAGGTATGCTGTAAAATTTGTGACTTCAATTATATCCTGTTTTAAAATTATAATAAAATAAAATGCATAAATACATCAAAATGTATTGCCCTATTATTGAATAGTGTGATGAGTCCCATCATTGTCGTTTAATTTTTAGTTACTAAATAGCACTATAATTTTATATATTTATTAGTAGTTTAGTTTTTATTAATCCCTCTTTTTATCATCATACTAATTTTCAATTAATTGCATTTTTAATTGACCTATTTATCATAAATTTAATTTTCATTCATTTTATCCAATGAAAAAAAAATGAATTGATTGAACCACCTGAAAGGCTTTTTGGGCCTCCATATATTTGCAGTTATTCTGTAATGGACACAGGATAAATGTTAAATGACACATAACAGGTTTTCAACATCTACAAATTTTACATGAATATTTTTTAACCAATTAATTGCTCAAATTGAAAGTATACTGTATGTGTTAACAGAAAATGTCTTGTTATATTTCATATATATCTTGTATTATAATCCCATGTGGGATGGAAACATGTTTGGTATGACATGGAAATAAAAAACACCTAACTAACTAACTAGTTATTAGTTAGTTATAACTAATTATTGTGAATGCTGGTTCTTCAGGTGTTGAGAGAAAAAGAGAAACAGATAGATGAGCAATCATTCAATATTCCTTTGTCAAAACTTTATTGAGGCACGAAGGATTGGGAGAGTTAGTGAGGATATTTAAACACTTTGGTAAAAACATACTGTTTCCTTTATTACAGGGGTATAAAACAGATAAAAGCCATTAAACGGCAGCAAACAGAGACCCAAAGTTATTCTTTATGTCAAGAATATTTACTCAAGACAGGATACTGCGACTCACAACAACAGGCAGCATGCAGGTCTTCTAACACAGTACTCTGGGAAATACAACAGGATGGACACATGATGCAGATACAACAGAACAATAACTTCACATCCACACTCAGAAGTGCTTGTATAGTCTGCAGTAGACTTGGTGGATGATATTGAACTAACTTCTCCACATTTTTCACCAGCAAGACAGAGAGCTTATTTAAAACACTGGAAGTGTTCACAGTATAACTGGACAAAGAGCTCACAGCTGCGGGACACAACAGTTTTCTCTGTGAAACAACACAGTTTTCTAAACATTTAAGATCATTATGAGAGGATTGAGTTCCTGTATTTTAAAGCTACTGCACTTCGTAATACAACAGCACAAATTTACTGTAAGTAGTTTAAAGCAGAATATTGGTATTTTTAGTTACAGTTAGGGCCTGTGTCCACATAGTGTTTTTTTCTGGCAGAGCGCTGGGGAGCGCTGGGATGAAGTGCTTGTGCGGTGAGTGAAAAAAACGCTGCACGTGGGTTTTGTTTCTATGAAAACAATATATTAACGCTACGTTAAGGGGATAACTACACAGCTAACAACAAGCTTACAACGCGTAGGGTGATAAAAAAAACCACTCACCAGTAACATTCAGTGTCTGGCCGATCTGCTCCCACAAATGGGCTTTTCTGTCTCTCTCTAACATATCATAAAGCTGACAACAGATAGACACGGCCAGAACAAGTTTCTCCTCCATTTTCTTGGTTACCAGGGTGACGAGCCCCATCTAATATCTGATTGGTTGCCTGAAAACAAGTGCCTGTGAAGAAACCAGCGCCTTTCTGAAAAGTTCAGAGATTTTCAACTAGAAGCACTCGGAGCAGCCGCACAAAAACAGCGGAGCACTCTGAAAAAACATGCTGGGTGCAGTGATTTTTCTGAAGGCGACTGAATGCGCTCGCTTCTCATTGGAAACAATTGAAAAAAGACCCTGACGCTCAGAAACAAACGCTGTGTGGACAGAGGCCTACATTTAGTAGACATTTTTCCTAACCTTATTTTGCAATGCATGTCACATGTGATACAAGCTTTGTTACATTTGATTTAACACGCCTTTTTTTGTTGGAAAACCTATCTCGATAGTAGCCGCCTTCCTCATACTGACACCAGCTGGCAGAAATCAAGGCAATATGTTGTGTGCTGTTGTCTTATTTTGACTCACTAGCTGTACTGTTAATACAGAGACTTTAAAAAAACGTTAGGACCCATTTAGTGGTTATTTCAGAGTTGACTTAATGGTCAGTCACCAAAAATGTTTTACTACAAAATTTTGCAGCTGTATGATCAACATCTCACTGTTACAAAAGCCACAAGAGGCACAAATTAACAAATAAACCTTTATGTTTACTGTGATGGATTATAATTCTGCCAAGGAAGTTATATTTTACCCGTTTTCTATCTGTCATAGGGGGGTATCTCTAAACGGTGTTTACTGAAATTTAGTATAAAGTTGGACCGTGGACCAAAGAACATGGCCAAATCCAGGATTTTTTTTACGGGATTTCTTAATGTAGAAAGATAAGCCATTTTTGAACCTTTCTGTTTCTTATTAACTGTTCTTCTTAACTATTTCACTTACTTAAATAAATTGAAAATATCTGCTTTATGCATCCCATGATTGTCGATCACTATGTGTATTTTTACTAAGCCAGTTTAGTAAGCTGTTTCCCCCAGTTTCTGGTCTTTGTGCTAAGCTAAGCTAAGCTAACAGGCTGGCGGCTTTAGCTGCATATTTACCAGACCAGCATGAGCGAATAAGCGTATTTCCCAAAATGTCAAACTATTCCTTTAAACCCTACTCATGCTCTGACGAAGGCCTCTGGCTCACCAATGAAATTGTAATAAAATATGAAGCTGCACAGACATTGAATGCTTTGATTTATAATTTTGAGGTTGAGCCCTGCAGTTTCTCTCTCTGAAGCACAAGCTGGTTGTATTTTTGCTTTCTAGTGTTGTTTATGGACGTTTTTAAGAAGTGTCCTACATGAATGCATGACAAAAAATTGCCTATTTTGAAAGAAGGAAAACAAGCCGTGATATTTCCAGCTACAAAAAAGTAACAAGGTTAACAAAGCTTCCACCAAATTATGTCTGGAAAACATCCACTGACAATCAATAGAGCCTGTCAGCTGGTAGCCTGTCATGTTGCAGCTTGGGGTGTGGTTTAAAGCAACTAAACGTATTTTTTCTGGGTCTGGTCAGATCACTGTGGAGCAAAGCAATATTTCTGGGCTAGAGCAAACTTAAACCATTGGCACAAACTGAAAACAAAATCCTGTTTTACCCTCGAACCAAATGCAAAAGAAAGCTGCAAGTGATGTTATGCCAGACAGTCAACAATTACTGATTTGGATATTTGTAGTTGCTTATAATATTCACTGCTTCTGCTCCCAAAGGTAACCTATCACTATACTCAGATCCTACCTCACAGCTGTCTACATTCCCCCTGCTCTGAGACAAAGTAAAGGACTCACTCATGATACTTTCTTCTGTATCGGCCTCTCTCTCTCCGTCTCCGCTCTCCATCTCCCCCTCCTCCTCGTCCAGCTGGCTGCCGTTAATCTTCCTCTGAGACTCGGTGTGTGATGCGTGGATGTTAAAGTTGGCGGTGAGGTTCCTCTCCATGTGGTACTGGTCTTTGGCCTTCAGGATCAGCTTGTAGGTCTTGCTGCGGTATTTGTACACCAGGTGGAAGCATGTTGCTCCGAGGAGAGGCACAGTGGACACGGTCAGGAGGCAGATGCTGACCGAGATGATGATGAGCAGGTTCGGTACCCTCCTCCTGGTGGTGAACAGCACTTGGACCTCACAGTCCTCCCCTCTGTAGGTCAGACACAGGGAGTAGTTGGTGCCGGGGCGTAAACCGCTGAACAGATATGTGTTGACGCCCTCTTTGATCCTGGACCACTGCACAGCTGAGTGTTTGCGGTCGGCAGTGACGCACAGATACAAGCCATTGGACTGGATTTCTTCGGAAACATCTGGAAGGTCTTGACGCTCTTCACTGTCAGTGTGGAAGCTCTCAGATGTGGCGGCGACGGCCCGGTTGGCGCTCTTGTCTCTGGGTATGAGAAGAGGATTCAGTCGCACTGTCACCTCCGTTTCTGACACCCCTAATGCAATGACACCAAAGTCAAATGTGTACTGCTTGATATCATCCAGGCTCCCGTTAAAGACATGGCTAGAAATGTATCTCGTATTAGCCGTTAAGCCACATTTGCTAGCACGCGATGGATATTTTGTTGCCTCCTCAGAAGACTTAGAATTGATCTCCGCAGTGGGCGGGAAAGTGGGTGCGATGTCTTTTCTCTTTAAATCAGGGAGACGCACAGAATCAAAAACAGATGTTTTGTCTGTTGTTTGGTGTACAGATGGGGGAGTTTTAGTGAAAGAAGGTGTTGTGGTCATTTGTTTTATGGGTGTTGGTTTTGGGGAAGCCTCCACCTCCACTGACACCGAATCCTCAGCTCTCCCAAATTCATTTGTGGCCAAGCAGCTGTAGTTGCCGCCGTCTTCCTTCCTGAGATGTGAAATGATAAGAGTCCCGTTATTAAAGACTTTGACAGGATTGTGGGACAGTAACGAGTTCTCATTTGATTCTGCTGAGTCATCCTCAATGAACGGCAAAGCCAGCTCTTGCTTCTGGCTTTTGCTGCGAATATTCCACATGACCAGGGGCTTTGGGTTTCCTGTGAATTCACAAGTCAAGACCAATGTACCGCCCTCATAGAAAGTTGTGTTGGGAATATTTGGCTCGGCTCGTATCGTGACATTTGTGCTTGTGCATTTTGACTCAGGCAGTTTTCCAATCTCTTCCCCTTTAAGTTTCTCTGGAGATGCACACATGATCAGATTCTGCTCTGGGACTGAGATGGTGGTTGTTGAAATCCAGTGTCTGAGCCAGTCGAGGGAGCAGGTGCATGCAAAAGGATTTTTATGAATCACCAAATGGGACAAAGACACCAAACTGTCAAACGTCCCTTCAGCTATGGTTTTGAATTTGTTATCGTTGAGTCGGAGCGACCTCAGGTCTTTGAGGTTGGAGAAGGCGTCCCTCGGCAGGCGGACCATCTTGTTGTGGTTCATCTTCAACAGCTGCAGGCCTGTGAGGTTCTGCAGATCCTCCCAAGGAAAGTCTACAATTTTATTGTGACTGATGTCAAAGTTACGCAGATGAACCAAAGGTGTGAAGGTCCCATGTTCGATGGAGACAATCTCATTGTGGGCCATCCACAGCGATGTCACCCGGGTGACATTTGCGAAGCTCCCCACTCGTATCAAACGGATCTTGTTAGCAGTGAGACTCACAGATGTAACATTAGGAGGCAAACCATCTGGGACTTCAGCTAAGTCTTTGAAGGAGCATTCAGCATAGTGGTGGCCGAATTTATCTGTGCAGGTGCAGAGCTCAGGACATCCAAGTCCAGTGGTGAAGACAGTGACGATCCACAAAGTGAAGAAGAGGATGTCTGCAGCCGCCATCTTCTGCACCTGTAAAACAGTGTCACAGTCCATCTATCAATCAGTAGATTTAACTTGATTTCTTTGGCATGTATTTAATGCAAAATGATTAGGCCTTTTGGCATAAAGAAAATGAAGCACCAAATAAAATTAAAGACTGAGATAGTTCAACTTTTGCATGAGATAAAGCAGAAAATGGAGCCTGTCGACAGACTTTTCATACTCACACATTCACACATTATTTAGAGAATCTCCCAGTTAGTTCTCAAACAGACTGATGGCAGGTAGAGAGTCCTGACTGTGTTAATGAATCTGCAGTGCTGTCATTTTGTCAGTGTGCGGCCTTGTTTTCATGAACCAAACAAGCTCATTTACAGGGTTGGAGCTTCCTTCTGGATTGTGAATAAAAGAAAGGGAGCACACGCAGTTTCATAGCTTGAACCTCTGACAAACTGGTAAGAGGGAAAACAAGCTATTTTTTTGTAATTGTTTTTGCATGAACCCATTTTTAACACACCTCTGGAGCATCTCCATATTTAACTCAACTTAGCAGCTTCTTGCCTGTTTTTGGCTGCACCTGGAAGTTGCTGGATGTCTTCCCAAATCAATAATCTTCATACATGTTTTAATCTATCTACGTGATATTATCATCCTCATTTTCTATATTGTAATTTTGCTATTTTGGTTTACTCTGTACAGACGACATCTTTTGCATGTCTCTTCGTCCTGGGAGAGGGATTCCTCCTCTGTTGCTCTTCCTGAAGTTTCTCCCTTTTCTTTTCAATTAAAGCTTGTTTTTTGGGGAGGTTTTCCTCCTTCCTGAATCATCTAAGGATTGAAAATGTTATATACTTTAATGTATTTATGTGGTAAAATCTTATTATCTTAATGTGTTATTTTATTATCATTTATTTATTTTATGCCTATTATCGATTTTATCCCTTTGTTTTGTTTTTGTCTTTTCTAGCTTTTATTTAACTCTACTTATTTTATTTTATTTTATTGTAGCTTTTAAATCTATTTTATTACATTTTCATCATTGTTATTGGTCTCAACTTCTTACTTTTTTTTTTGTTGTTTTTATGGTCTACACATGTTTCTGTCTTATTATCTTATCATATGTGAAGCACTTTGAACTGCACTAACCTGTATGAAAGGTGCTGCACAAATAAAGTTTGATTGACTGAATGATTGATTATATGCTGAATAGATTTTAAAACCTTTTGAGGCAAATTTGTGATTTTTGACTCATATCTTAAATAGCTCATCCTCACACAGTCATACTTCATTCTGCTGATACAATGACATTTTGGCTATTTGAGTCTTATTCTCTGATAAGACAGCCATGTGTGCCGTGAGTTAACATGTATTTCTATCAGACAAGAGAATACAGAAGCCTCTGTGGTGTCTGGAAAAACAGAAAACCGGCTCGATTTTTTGCCTTGCAGCTTTGGAAATGCTCTCCGTTGATAAACTGACATTAGTCCATGTTTAATTCAAAGAGGAGAGAGTGAAGCTGTGCGTTGAGTCACTGGCAGAAGCTTTTGCTTTCAAACTACGCAGCAGCCTCCGGTGCTCTGTCCTTGGTGCTGAACGGCAGCCGCACGTCTGCTTGTCTTGTTTGTTTACAGCCGTCTGATCCACTGCGTGGCCTGCAAACCGCTGGAATCCACTCTGCTGTCTAGCTATGAAACAAACGTTGTGGCTGTAAATGTAAACCTCTCTCCACAAGATCAAAGTTCACCTCTGCAAAAAGGGTCGCGCATGAAACATTGACGCGGGGAGGAAAGAAGATCCCTCACCTCTGCGTCAGTGGCCTGAAACTGGGTGACAAGCTTACCTGCGTTGTGTTTTTTTAGTTTGTTTCTGTGGAGAGAAATCCGAAGACGTCAGCCGGTGTTTGCAGTCAAAGCAGCTCAGGGTGCATGTTGTGCTGAAGTTTGTAGATGAAGCTGAGTCCGTCCGTCTGTCCGTCTGTCTGCTGCTACATGGTGAAAACGCGCGTGTCCACCTGCCTGTGAATATATGTCATACTGAGTTATCCCCCNCCCCCCCCCCCCCCCCCCGCCCTCTTTCTCCACTCAGAACAGCATCGACGTTTCTAAAAATGTTTTAAAGGGGAAACGACCTTCAACATGACCGTCACTGTTAACAGGAGATGGCGACTGATGTGAGGGCTTTATACAAAATAAATGACAACAGGAACAAGGACTACAAACACTAAAAATACTAACTAATATGAAACTTAAAGGGGAACTTCACCGATTGGACACGTTTTACAGATCTTGGGGAGCCTACTGCCGCGAATATGTGAAGAAAGTTGTATAAAGCCTTCAGAGGGAGCTGTGTGAAGTCTGATGAATTGCCTCAAGTGATGTCACTTGAGTCAGCGTCGGTTGGGGCTGAAGACTACAAGTTTGAAAATGACAAAAAAAATCTGGGGGTGTGGAGTTAAAAAGAAGTGAGCTGACCAGACCTCTGTAGCCTGGTGCTCATCTCTACTGCAGGCTAGAGGCTCCAGGCTACATTAGCCGCTACTAGCAAAACACACCAGGCTCAGCCGACTGAACCATCGGTGGTTGAGTTGCATTGTGGGTAGTGTAGGCGGAAGAACGAGTGGTATAACAAAGACAATATCTCTGGTTCTGCTGCATCGAAACGGTTCATTGTGACTCTGACAATGTTGTGGGAGTGCTGTGCTAAATCGGTGGAGTGCTCTTTTAAGTAAAGACAAACTGTAAAGAAGTACTGTGAAAAGTAGCCTAAGTTAAAAAAATACCCTAATTAATTCAATTAAATTAATTTAATTACAACAATTAAGAGAAAACCTGTGGATAAAAGTTATTCTTGACTCCTTTTGTTAAAAAGTGAATCATTTCATTCGTAAGAGGAAACTGGTGCTCTTCTCCTAGTTCAGTTGTCATGTCATGTGAGTGTATGTATGGACGTGTGGCAGTGTATATGGAGAACAAAACACAAAACCAAACCACATGCTGCCGCCGTGCCTGCCGAGGGAGTGGGGACCTCCCAGAGAGAGCGACAGCAGAATGAAGGAGGTATTTATAGGGCAGAGCTACACCTGGACCAGGTGAAGCTCACATGGCTGACGACCCTCTATTCAGCACCTGCAAAAAGAAACAGGGACACCAAGTGCCCAGGTGGAGGGGGTCGTCACATATGCTGGAACACTATAAGTAAGGGTATTGCTTTATATTTAGGTTCTTGTAATAAGCGTTAGTTAATAGGTAATAAGGCCCTTATAAGATGCTTATTAACATTATTATTCAGTCTGATTATGTTCTCTTTGTGGCTGCATGTGGCTGCCATTTATGTGAAAATGATGGAAAGTAAAAAAAAAAAACAATTTTTCAAAACAGCTGTCTTAAAGTGTGTTTTTGTGCTTCACCACTAAAACACTGTACTTGTATATGTAATCTTTTATTCACATTTCATCAACCTTGACAACATGTAGTGCTCATTCCAGATGGGAGAGCCGCGAAAAGCATAGCTAACTATTAATAAGTGCATATTAAAGGATTTATTAACATTAATAAGGAGTTGTTAATAAGCAATAAATTCTTAACATGTTTATTGTAAGTGCTTATAAATGTTTTATAATCTAATAATAAGCATGTTTATGATGCTATTATTAACACTTATGTAGTCTTATTAACACATAATAATATTAATAAGCATAAGTAAGTGGTGATTTAGGAATATGTCATATATGAGCGCAAAACCGAAATAATGAAGGTCTTAAAACTACATTTTCACACTGGGGCCCTCAAAAAGCAGTGCCCATTTTAAAGGCCTTATCACTCAGCTGATAAAAAACTAAATCAGCATTTTATCATCTCAAACAAATAGCAAGGCTTAGAGGTCTCATGT